>PNEQ01132835.1:0-40008 GCA_003012365.1 Medauroidea extradentata | reverse complement strand
CAAAAAAAATTTTTTTTACAGTGCGGGTAGGGACCTGAAAAATTCGCGTTTCTTTTGGCACAAGCTAAAATTCCAACAACTGTAAGTTTGTGTCACTTTCACAATTTGACACCTCTATTAAGTTGTTGAGTCAACAATAAAAATGTAAATAAATGCAGGCCCATTTTACTGTGTCAGCGAGCAGCCACTGAGCAGCTGATGTATACTTGAGTTCATATATTCTTGCAGGCTAGCCTACAGTACTTCAATTATTGCTTAGGAAGGTATATGTTAGAGTGTATGAGAGCCAGTGAAATGCAGAGCCGACACCAGGGCGAGGAGAGGTGCGTGCACCGCCACCTAGGACCTGCGATGTTACCTTGATGTTGACAAGACAGCCCATGAGAGAGATGATGTTACACATCATGTGGTAGGCGTCGACGAGCAAGGTGAGGGCGTGAGTGGTATGACTGACCACCATCTCTGCTAGGAGGAAGGCGACTGTCAACACAATCACCACGTACAGCTGGATGGGCTGTAGACTCTTACACCAGTCCTTCATCGTCATGCTGCAACCACAACACATTGCTACATTACACTCTACCCAGTTTACGATATCTATCATATACAGGGCGTCCAGAAACAAACCCACGATAAACACACCGTGAGAAGCCTGGGCTAAATTGCTGACGAAAATATCACTGGCAAAATACCGTATGATGACATTTTACATGCTCAGTGTGGCAACCCAGCACCGAGAAAGTCCATTCTTGCACTTCACACTCAGGTATTATTTTATGTATGTTACAACATCTTGGAATATAAGCTCTTCTATTTAAGTACGGAGCAAATAAACCTATTAAAAAACTTGCATATAACTTCGACCTTCACAAATAACAACACCAGCAAAACAAGCAAAAAGCCCTTGCGTTGAAAAACAGAAAAAGGGAAGATAGTTTGCAATACGATATCGTATACATCACTATAGCATTTTCGTTTTACCTAAACGCATTGTAGAGAAAATTTTGAGCCTAATGTGATGGCTATGAAACACGTTACATGACACTACACCGTCGCAAGCTGTATAAAAAAAAATGAAAATCGCCATAACCCCTAGCCAGAAGTTAACGCCAATGTAAGAGGACGTAATACCCTCATTTCACAACTCACTCTAAATCGTGGACCGCTGCGGTCACCGAGACTGTTATTTTTCAGCAGAAAGTGTGACATTTACGTACACACAGGAAAACATCGGAACGACACCGGCATATCAAGACGTCCATATCTCGAAAAACAAAGTAACCGCAGAATAATATTTGGACTGCTCGGGATTTTAACCTGTACTCATAACAAGCAGGTCAGGACATTAGTAGTAAGACAAGGAAGATAAATATCTGTACCTTGGAGGCATAAGACACTATGTCACAGAAATAATATTTTTCAGGAGAGCAGTTTGCAGAGTGTGATTCAGTGGTGAATCCAGCTGTTTAGTGACCAAAAACTAAGTTTTCTAACGCAACTTAGACTTTGTGTTGAATGCCACTACAAAGTACTTAAAACTGTGGTAATATTTGCGGTAAAAATTGCATTTAGACAAAAAAAGGTGCACATAGTGTGTTATGCCTCCGAAGTTCAGATATGGTATCTGTGGAGCCAAAAGCGGACTAAATATAGTGCAGTGTTGCCAAATTGTGCATACAAAACGTCATCGTACAACATTTTCGTCTCCAATTTATCTCAGCATTCACGTGGTGTGCTCGTTTTGCAATTATTTCTCGGCATCCTGTATATGATTATACAACGACAGTATTCTTCATATTCAAGACGTAAGCACAAGACAAGCAACACATACTATATACACAGAGTCACTGAATTTTGACGAAAATAATTTTTCACCGTCTTGTTTCACATATGTGCACATCTGCAGCTATGCTTGATGGTCAGTGTTTGAATGTCTGGTTTGTAGCACCTTAGGCTTCTACTCACTTATTACTAGGTCAATAAACTTTCCGCGAAAATAATTTAGCCCCAATTCATTTCCAATGCCTTACGCGCACATCTGCAGCTGTGCTTGATGGTTATTGGCAGCGTGTCTTTGTGAAATGACGTCTCTCATTAGACTCCTCCAATCACAGTAAGGTTACTGCTACACCACACGTCTGTGATATGCGGTTATAACCTAAAGTCACGTGACAGTTCAAACATCCAATCACTGACTGTGAAGCAGAACTGCAGATGTACACATAAGGCTCGGAAACAAACTGGGCCGAAATTCTTTTCGCGAGATGTTCATGGGCCCTACTTATCACAGACGTATTGTGTCGCAGTAACTGTATTATCATTAGTACAATCAAATGAGCGACACCTCTCAAAAGTAGACTGCCAATAACCATAACGCACAGCTATGGATGGGCACGTGAGTCATTGAGACAAGATGGCGGATTTTTTTTTCCCCACAAATATCAGTGACTCTACATACGTGTAGAGCAGCAACCAATAGCTAGTAGCTTAGAAGAAAGTGTAAAAAATATTTTGGAGTGTGGCAAGAAGGTCTGTGAACATACGCCGTATTTAATTTAATTACTGTAGTAAATTGTTCAAGAGCCAATTTGATAGGATCTTACACAAGTAACGGAGTCCTTTTGTTGGATTCTAGTTTACTGCCTACTACATCTGAAATCGTGAATACATTTTTTGTTATTCACTCTGTTTAAGAAAACAATCACTACGTTCGAATTTTTTGCCCATTTTGTAGCAAATGATAAATTTTCATTATCTTACAGATTGTCAATATTTTCCAATAAAAAGGTGGCAAAAACATTTTTTTATTGTGTTTAAGTCATGTGATTGGAAGATTGACAGCTTAGCGTAGGCGTAGGAGCTGTGAAGTACTCAAAAAATTCGAATATCAGTATGTTTTTGATAAAACGAACAGTTAAAATAGATAAGCACTCTTCTATAAGCTTGCAATCACAATTATTTTACAAGATAAAACGGGTCAGACTTGGCCTCTCGAACGCAGAAAAATTTCCGGAATATGGCCGCGAACATACGTGGCTTCGTAATATATTTTATATTTTACGATTCTTTTAATGTTTTGGCATGATTTAAGCGCATTCCAAACAGTGAATTCTTCAAGAAAAACCAGGAGAAATTTCATGTGTTGGCTACGCTATCGCTCTATGACTAGAGACAGGAATTTGTCACGGGTTAAATAACCCGTAGGCTATATTTAACTGTCGTATGTACGTTGGAGCCTCTGATATTCGTATGCTGGCTGTTGCTTCAATTAACTGACATTCTTACCTACATCATATACACGGAGATTCGCTTCGCATTTATTTAGAGGTTTGTTAGTCGTGTGCGGTCCTTCAGATCGTCATGACTAGAGTTACTCAATTATGGTCACAAGAACTTTGCACCACCTTGTTTCAATGACTTGAAGGTTTTTGGCAGTGCGTCTCCGAGCAGATGTGTCGCTCGTTTGACTGTACCAATGATAATTCAGTTGATGCAACACGCAAGTCAGTAACTTGCAGATATAAACCTGAGAAGCTGAGAATTAAATACATCGAGATGTGCATGTAAGTAATTGAAACAAAATGGAGGAACGATTATTTCCGTCAAATATTTGTGTCTCTATATTCTGTCCACTCTAATGTTGCAGCAGAATTAAATATTGCTAACGAAATAAATCAAAGCATTTGAATTATATCTAGATTCCTCACATTGTGATTGTACCGTAACACAGTTAGCTTGTATTTTACAAAATTTCAAATGAAATGTATGCTCTGCAAAATTTTTTTTGTCATTCACTTGAGTGAATTAGCTGCAACCTTAGAATGGATAGGGTATAGTTATGTGGTGACAGGCACAGCGAGGCAAGTTTATGTCTTATAAAATAGAGACGTGAAAAATTGGCTGATGCTTAATTTTGCGTGTTCAGTTATCTACCAGGTAGACTGCACATTCCTGTACACACTCTTCTCTTTGTCGCTTGTATCTGACTGCTGCTTCGGTAAGCGGTGTATTGTATATTTATCAAGACAACGTGGGAGTCAGTGAACGATATCATGCAGGTTTGCTATTGGTTCAGAGTTCTCAAGGACGAGGTTTACATTCAAGGACAGTAGCGAAAGTAGAGACCGGAAAATTTCGCAGCATTATTTTCTGACAACAGACAACACTGCAGTCTGTTCTTCTCTAGCTCGACGTCTATCATTTAACTGCAGTGTCGTGGAGTGTAGCGGGAAACGATTTGAGCCAACAATCAAAATTTCCACAGTAACGTGACCAATCGCACGATATAGTTTTGCACAATTTCGTATCAGTGCCTTACGTGCACATCTGCAGTTCTGCTTCATATTCTGTGATTGGATGGTTTAACTATCATGTCTTGGGTTCTACTGGCAAATCACAGACGTGTGGTGTTGCGGTAACTCAACTGTGATTGGCTCAGTCTAATGAGAAACGTCACTTCACAAATATACGCTGTCAATAACCTTTAACCACAGATGCAGATGTGTACCTAAGGCATTGAAACAAACTGGTGCAAAATTATTTTCTCGAAAATGTCATGGCCCTACTGATCATGAAGCAAATATTTGAACGTACACATAAGAGGCTGACAACAAATGGTGCAAAAATCTTTTCACAATAAAATCGCATATGAAATCGCACGTAAAGCGGTAAAGTATCTAAATGACATCACATAAATAGGGAGAGTAAAATTTCGTGAGCTCAGTTACCTGTATATTATAATTAACTATCCAATGCATACTCAAGTCCCGACAATTTGTCCATTAACTGCTACTCAGTGGAACAGCAGACAGTGAACGAATATACGCGGCTTGAGTATGCATAGTACAATGGTTAATTGAATACGCGAGATTTTCCTGTCCCTACACGTAAAGACTGGTGAGCAATGCAACCAAAGATTGTGCACGAGTATGTACATACTAGAGCAATCTAGCCTGCTAGCATACAATAACGCGTGCACATACATATTTGTCAGTAGGCCTACACTTCATGATCTCTATCAGGGAAAGTATGATACAGCAAAATAAATGTTATTCTTATGTAATTTTCACTTGTAGCTTTTTGGAAGCAACACATTTTAATTACAGAATATCCCATTGTCACAAGCATTTATGTCAATCTACGTTTATGTCGACTCTTGATTTAAATATTCTACGCATATTTTATGATTGCCGTTTACCAAGACTGAAAATACCATTCGCTAATTGGAAGTAAACATTTCACGATTGGCCTACAAAGCTCATTATGTCTCACGAAAAATCTTCAATGTACACAAAATTTAGATTTTCAAAGTTAGTCGTAATTCAAACGTGTTCTCTGTTAATTTGCAGTTCTGCAAATTACTCCCGCTAAAATGCAGAGTAACTGTTTTAGTAAGTTGTCTCTAAGGTGGAAAAAGTAAATGTGCAGTTGCTACAAAACTAATAATGTGTAGGTCTTATAACTGCATAATTATCAGACAGAAATAGTGTTTTGTAAGTTAAACGTGTATTCAAATTTAAAATAACTGGAAGGTGTTTAAACGCAGTGAATGAGTTACACGAAGTTTTGCGGGGAACAAAATTATATGTGTTGAATGCACTAACACAATAAACTAATCAATATTGCATCCAGTGTTACATAATAATACTTATAAGATATATTCAGATAACCAGTGTTACATGAACTGATTTACCATTTTGATGTGCCAGTAAGTTAAGTAGCACTTCACTAACTGAAATCTATCGCTCATGTCGATCGTGTAAACACGAGTGACATGAAGATATCGTTTAAGTTTCACTCATTCACAGTTTGTTAATTGTAAAGTACGTTGTGTAAGCATTGTACTTAATCTTACCGGATGCTTAGTTGTTCTCACCTATAATCAAAGTCTCAAGAGTGGGAAAAAAAATTATCCGTCGTTGCATCACTAAAACCTGTATTGAAACAAAAGTGTTAAAAATTAACTTAGAATATGGTTGACACTCTTGAGACTTTGATTATAGGGGAGAATAATAGCGGGAGTAATTTGCAGAGTTGGAAATTAACAGAGAACACGTTTGAATTACGACAAACTTTGAAAACCTAAGTTTTGTGTACATTGAAGATTTTATGTGAGACATAATCTGCTATGTAGATCAATCGTCAATTGTTTATTTCCAATTAGCGAATTGTATTTTCAATCTCGGCAAATGGCAGTTGGGCTTGCAGTTTGTTATAGGCAGTTGAAAACAAAGTGAACACTTTTGAAGCCCTACTTACTTTATACCTTTCAGTTAATTTACAGTTTCCTTCTACGTTGTAATATAAACAAACCTTCCTAAGTAACAATCAGAGAGCCGTACGCAAATTATCGCTTGAGTTCATAATAAATTATATTTTCCAAAACATTTTTCAAGATAATGTGGTCGCCAAGAGTGTTCACTATATTGCAAATCACCTGTAATTCTATAGTAATGGTTCAGAGCTTTAAACTTAACCTTTTGTTTTCGTTTAATTTCTTAGTACACTGATCTTGATAGAGCCTATACTATGAATAGCGACCCCTGATATTTTAGAAAGATTATTTCTCAACTTTGTTTCGTAGCATCATGTTCACATCTGCAGCTCTGCGCGTGTCTTTATTCAGACTGGTCTCTCATTTGACCGCACCAGTCACAGTGAGACAATATTGTGGCAACATACACGTGTGATTTGTTAGTACAAACACAAGGCTAGTGAGAGCTAAAACACCCAATCGTATACATGAAGCTGAGCTGCAGATGTGCACATAAGACATTGAAACTAAATTATGAAAAAAACTTTTCGCTACAAAATCGTGGCTCTACCAATAAGAAACCCACCGTAACTTGCAGGAGCCAATCATACAAGGAGCTGGTATCAACAAACTCGGGCAGCCAATAAGACGTGACGTTCGCCCGAATAAAATGATCCGCCACGTCATTTCACGTCTGTATTACTATTTAGGCAGTGGTCTTATCATTGCCAAAAGTTAAAAACTTTCTGAAATAAGTATTATAAAACTTACGCATATCCAAGATGGTGGAGGGTCAGTACGTAAGTTTAAATTATAGCTCGAATTAAATATAATTGAGGAATTACTTAGGCCTGCAGCTACAAGTAGAACACTTACGACGAAGCAACAAACCGTTGGAAGTCACGGCATAGGACGCTGAAACAATCGAATCTGCGAGAACACGGAACTCAACTGCGACGAAAAAGTAACGGCACCTATCATTAGTTCAACTGTCGAGTGTTTTCTTGATATCCTCACGCAGATAATTAGTGCCGTGTGCAATACTCTACTTGCAGCACGTGCTATTAAGTCCGACAACTTAGGAACAAAATACTTCCGTATTTTCGCCCTGTGAGCGCTAGCGTATAAATTGAGTCACTAATTTTTCCTGAAAATGATTTTACACCGCCTTGTTCCATTAACTTACGTGCACATCTGCAGCTCTGCTTTAAGACCAGTGATTGGATGACTTAAATGCCATGGTCTTCCATTTATTTCAAACAACTGCAAATAGCTAGAATATTTTTTAACCAAATACTTTGAAAAAAATTTGAGGCTGTGTACAGTCATACGATACACAATTTTGGCAGAGCGTCTTTTTTTAAATAATGTATCGTTTGCTAGTAAATAATAATTTTTCTTCATTTCGGTTTATTTCGACAGAAAAATATGTGATATTTCTGGGACAGAAATCTAAAAATCCGTTTGGTGTATTGCAACAGAAAAATTCAGATACAAACGATGATATAACCTTATGAATGAATTTTTTATATATTATGTATTAATTTTCGTTGAAAATTATTTTCGGAACTACTGCATAACTAAAGAGCAAGGCCTTAACTCTCAGAGTGTTAGGCTTCTACACACAAATTACAGACGTATTTTGTCGCAGTAACTTTACTATCATTGATACAGTCAAATGAGCCACACCTCTACAAGATATCAAGCTGCCAATAACCATGAAGCACAGCTGTAGATGTGCTCATAAAACAGTGAAACAAGTTGGTACAGAATTATTTTCACAAAAAAAAATCAGTGACTCTACTTATAAGTCAATCTGTATATTACTTTCCCTTGACAATCAACACACACCACAGTGTCAGAATAAAACAAAATATTCAGCAGAATGAACGAGAGGAAGTAGGCAAATATTCAACATCGGTGAACTTTCATGAACATAGGAAAAACTGTTTTGCCACTAAACTAAAGCTTGAATGGAAAATTTTACAATTAGTCATTTGTTTGTTACGATTTAAGTAGGGACAGGAAAATTTCGCAAATTCAATTACCTGTAGGCTAGAATCCATTCTACTATGCATAATCAAGCCCCGTCTATTCGTTAATTGTCTGTTGTACCACTGAGTAGCAGCTAGTGAACAAATAGTCGAGGGTTGAGTATGCATAGTATAGTTTATTACAACATGCAGGTAACTGAATTCGCGAAATTTTTCTGTACCTTGATTTATGGAAATGGAACATTACCTAAAAACATGATGTTATTTTTTATGCATATAAAGTTAAACCCATTCAAAGTCGAAGGAATGTTTTCCTTTTTGAACTCAGTGAGTAAAGGGTACTTCGTAGTCAATTATTACAATAATTTACAGACTTGTCTTCATAATACAAACAATGTTAATTACAAAAAGAGTATGTTATATGACATTATACCTACACTTTAATAATCACACATTTATAACGTTACTGTTATTCTACGTAAACAAAAGAAACTCTACTGCAGCGACTGATGGCATAACACTCAGGTTAAGAAAGGAACGTTTTATTTTTACAACTCATTTCAAATTACAAAGTCCTATAGCGATGTAAGAAATCAAGGAATTATTTATTTATTTATCTCAATTGATAAGAGCTACACATAAGGTACAACTTGCGCATCTCATTTCATGTTCGGTAACATTTTGAATGTTTTCCTTTTTCACCCCACTCATTCAATTAATGTTATTAAAGTATCTGCAACTCAATCTTCCTCTGATGTAAGACATCATCGAGCAGGGCCAGAGAGGACCACAGACGACAGTCGACCTTGGACTTGCTTCTTATCTTCCTGTGTCGACGTGGTCCGCAGCTCTGCAAACATCCTTCACATCGACTGGACGGAACATAGTTCTTCGTTCTCTTGGGCGTGGTCGTCCTCATCTTCCACGGAGTCTGAGTCTATACAGACAGGCCACGTCTCAACTGACACTTCAGCAATTGCCAAGGACATAGATACGGACCACACTTTCCCTTGAAAATATTATGTGTTACACAAATGTAATTTTACCAACCGAACTGACGATTTGTCACACGTCATTTGTTACTTTGGTATAATATTTTACTTGAAATTTTAAAATGTTTATTGCAATGGGAGTTTACAACTAGAGTTTAATGGTTTGTGGGCATACGCCATTGCTCACGTTTTGCTGATCAAACTTGTGTTCAATGACAAAGTACAAAAAAGAACCAAGTAAGATATAAAACACACACAAATAATAGAAAAATCAATCCTAGCGGATTTCTGTCAGATTTTTGTTTAATATCATGCTACTCTGTCAATCAAAAACAATGAAAATAAACTGTCTTGCTTAAATGAAACAATTCACGATTATTTGTATCCTATGAGCTACGTAACATTTAAAATCCCGCAATGTAATGTTTTGAATTTTTTCAAATCGCAAATTTATAAGATAAAAGTCGCAAACAGCAATTTTTTAAAATACGAAAATAGTTTACTGGAAGATTTCTTTACGCTTAGTTACAAATTCCATGCCATTTTATCTCACTGAGAATTATTTGTCTGTTTCTACTATTTGCTTGGCAGCGTAACTTGCAAATTTTAGCATTGACACAACGTTATGAGATAACTACGCGAGTTAAAATGGTTTCGTTATAGGGCCATTAACGTTTCGCGAAAATAATTTTTGCCCAGGTTTGTTTCAGTGTCTTACGTGCACACTTCTGCTTCGTGGTCAGTGATTGGATATTTTAACTCTCTCGAGCCTTGGTATTCTACCGGTAAATCACAGACGTGTGGTGTTGCAGAGACTTTATTGTAATTGGCTCAGACAAATGATATACGGCTCTTCATGCAGACATGCTGCCAATTACCACGAAGCACAGCTGCAGATGTGCTTGTACGGCACTGAAACAGATTGGTCAAAAATATTTTCACGAAAAGTTCATGGACCGTCTACAACGTCAACAATATTTCATAAAAAATAAAATTATGATTTTATCTAACGACAACACCCTTAAATCCTTAACATATGTCTTGTTGAAGTAAGAAAGGCCACAAGTGTTTTGTGCAGTCACAACCACGGTGCGTGTTGAATAACGTAGGAAGGAAGGGCAGTGGGATCAATACATCCCGTGACTTGCAGTGCAAGACCTGCGTGAGGCGCCGTTACGTCTATGTACCGTGCGAGGACACAGAGCAACTGGTAAATACAGAGGCGGAACTACATGTGAGGCAGTTCCTAGTAACATGACAGGCAGTCCTTTAGACGCATGAATAACATCTAGTCGAGCGCAGTGCTTCATATTCAGCCACTGTTTCTATGTTGAATATTGTGGACACTAAATCTACAGTCACCAAATTTAAAAATAAAATGTATATTTCAATAAATTACTTTTTCTACTTACATACAATTTTTTAATTAGAACTTCCTCTGCGAGAAATTTTTTAAATATATATTTTTTAAATATACTATTACGAGAAACCACGCCATTTCTTTATTTTATAAAGTATGAGATAAGTGGCGATGTCCCAAATTTGCGTTACCTTCTGGCAGCAGACTAGAATGGAGTATGCTCTATGATCTCTCGATGTCTCTCATTGGCCATAAATGTCGTGACCTGCCGTAGAGATAGTTTCTGACCAATAACTGAACGTGCCCAATCTCATGCAAAGATTTTTACCCTGTTACCAAGTAATAGCGTGTATCTTGCATTCCTCTGGATATAAGATGCAACTAATAAATATAACGGCTTGTAAAACTAAGAGCTGATTATTTTTTTTCAAATCCTTTTATAAATATTGTGAAGGAAATTTTTCGTATTCTCTACTTGCTGTCTATGTACTTGTTAAAACGAAAAAAGAAAAAAAAGCTTAATTTAACGTGTTGTCTGGTGATATTTACTGACGAGCTATTGCCAACCGAGGATGTAAGGATGCTTCAGTGGGTAGCGCAGGGACGTATCCAAAATCCTTATTCTGGTTGAGGAGGGGGGGAGGAGGAAGTGATGAGTATTAATATTGTACTAGTAGTACATCGTTGACAAGGTGCAGTGAAAGGATAACAATGTAAATAAGCGTAGAAACTATTTAAGTGAACTCCCCAACATAAACACACGTTTACGTCAGATAAACACAGTAGTCATATGTAAATTACGTCACAGTGATCACCGCCTCATTTTGTTATTAGATACAATTCGCGTTTTGTTTCTGACATAGTCTAGAATTCAAACAACTCCATGTTCGCAACTGCCCCTTGTCTTACTTGACACGTTCTGGTGGGGGAGGGTAGCTAGCCAATAATATAGAAGCAGCTAAATGCTGGACCAACCGCGTGGTATCGATGTGTCAGAGACCCGCCAATGACTAGTTGTTATCTAATTGAGTACGTAGATATTCTTGGAGACTAGCTTACATGGCAGTGAAACTACTGAGTTTTAGTTGTCTGTATTTGTTATATTTTATATTTATTGTAAATGTGAGTCATTTCGGTAGGTGGGGGCCAGCAGCTCACTCAGCCCTGAGGTAGACACATGTAACTCTGAAGACAGCTTGTGTTTGATAGAGGGCTGGGGAGGGAGGGGGGGGGGCTGGACGGATGTAGTGACCTTGCCGGGGGGTTGTGTAGATGATCGCCATCATTGAGGCGGACCAGACGAGGACTCAGAGCTGCAGAGTATAATCGAGGTCAAGCTAGAGAGAAAGTTCCGGGTGTAGACGCCCCGAGGCGCGTGTCTCTCTGGGGCACGTCTGCCCCCCCCCCCTCTTCATTCCCCTCCTCCACCATAGTTGTACCTGGTGGGCACAGGTTGTTGATACACCACAAACTACAGCCCAGGGAAGTCATTACCAACCTCTCTGTCGTTGTAATACAAGTCTTCTCCTGGCGCATGAATGGCCTCTTAATGTTAAGTACTTTTACATCTTATATTTAAATATATATAATTTGTATGTCTATTTTCAGGACAACATTACTCCATATGTATTACATTTACTGACCAGTTTGATACGTACTTACTACATTTTATAACAAGCTACCCTCACACGCCGTTGAGACATGGAATGTATTACACGCATGGATATTTACGCACAGGGATAGTTACTTACATTATTTTGAAGCAGAATACAATACCGCAAACATTAGAGCCACGTGTGTGTATATATATATATGTGTGTATATATATATATATATATATATATATATATATATATATATATATATATATATGTGAGTGTGTGTGTGTGTCTGATGGGGAACAGAGCTACGTAACCAAAATATTAAAATAATTTTTTTTTAATGTTTAGTAAAACTTCCAATAAAGACCCTTAACGTAATTTTGCTGTACCTAGAATTTTTCACAATTTTTAGTAGTTGTACTACTGGGTTTAATTTAACAATTGATTGCGAATTCATTCGCACGGTTTTTAATACATACCTATAGATGATGATATGTCGCTGGAGAAAACTTGACTGTTTGCTGGAATTCAAGACCAGAAGATTACTGGCTTTCGCTTGTACTTGAAATTATTACCCTATTTGACAGAACCAATAGGAATCTAAATATTATAATATTTCATTCATGTTATTGGTATGCAGACAGCCATGTTGTGTCATAAGCGTATCACCCAATCATATATGTTACAAGAAACTACTGTGTTTTCAAGAGTATGTTTGTACAAAACATTTTCGCGATCATCTCTAATAATACCGCTTTTAGACGTGAAAAAGTTCAGTCTATATAGACAAATTATCTTAATTGATATAAATATGTATTTTAACCCTAAATAACTTTTCAATACCTAAATGTTTCCAAAGGAAGAAAAAACGGAAGAAATATTTTAATATTAGTGAAAAATTTCCGGTACTTTCAATTTCATGAAAGTATTTATATTAACATTGAAAATAAAAATAACTAAAAAGATAAATAACGATAGTACTCTACTGTATTTCTAAATATATTTTCGAAGCTAAAATTTTTGGAAAATTACGACGGTGTACATTTAATACGCGGTTACATCAAGAACGTACACAAATCCCGGGATGCTTGAATAGTGTGGGTTGTCTTACATAAAAAAAAAAATACTTTGAAAACGCAACCGTTTGTGTTCCAGTTTGAGCCAGTAAGATTCTGCCGTATTTTCAAGTTCCTTTACGCAAGGTTAAGCCCACCGCATACGAAGCATCCAGTCTCCTACATCTGTGAATACGTGTTACATTAACTAAGAATATATATGTCAACCTCTGAAACAAGGACATTTCCTACTTGAAAATAACTCTTGTAAATAATACAATAGAAATAAGTTTAAAAAATCGCTAGTACACTGAAAATATAGTATAGTTGTAGGCACCATACTTGTGTTCAAATAGGGACAACAAAACAGTTTGGTTGTTGGTACTACTCTGGACAGTTCCTTCAACAATCTGTTCTGTAGAAGAAACAAATAGCCTTGTTGCTTTTACACACCAGACGGTAACTTCTACAGAACAAATTGTTGAAGGGAACTGTCCAGAGTAGTACCAACAACCAAACGGTTTTGTTGTCCCTAAGTATGGAACCTGCAACTACACTCTTTTTTCAGTGTAACTTTTGTGATTGATAAAAATTAAAAATGGATTTTATATAATTCGTATCGAAAACAAGGGATGTAAAAAAACTCATATGTAGAGACACTGGATTTTCACGAAACGTTTGCACAACTTGTTTCAATGACTGACGTGTAAACCTGCAGACTGTTTCGTATTGTTAGTAATCTGAATTAATCGCGTTATTTTAGGCAGAAGCTAGAATTCAAAGAACTGTTAGATAGTGTGACTTTAGTAATTGGTTCTTGACTTATTTGAAACATTCTGGATGGTACTTAACCAATAGGCCGTAATATTACATAAGTAATGATATGAATAGAGCCACGATTTTATGGCGAACATATTTTTGCTACATTTGGTTTCAATGTGTCATGTGCACATCTGCAACTCTGCTACATCGTCTGTGCCTTGGCAAATTACAAACGTACGGAATCACAATAATCTAATATATAAAATTCTCGTGTCACAGTGTTTGTTTCCATACTCCTCCGAAACGGCTTAACCGATTTCAATGTAATGTTGTATTTACATTCGGTAGGTCTGCGAATAGGTTTTTATCTATTTTTATACTCCTAAGTGCTATTGTGTAGTAAATATTTTAAATTTCTTTATGTGACAAAACAACGTTTGTCGGGGCAGCTAGTCTTATTATGATTGTTGCAGTTAAATGGGAGACGTGTCTGAACAAAGACACGTTGCTAATAACCATGAAGCATAAAGAGCTGCCGATGTAAACGTGGGAAAATGAAGCAAAGTGGGACAAAAATCTTTTCGCAACAAAATCGTGGCCCTACATATAAAGGTTCATTCATGTGGTTGGTATGACTGTGTCACAGAGCAGCCAATGAGTACTTATTGTTTGTTTGAGTTCACATATATTCTTGCAGGCTATCCTACAAGTCAATGAACCCGTGAATTTACTGATCTCCACACATTGTCGTATCGATCATCACAATACAGGGAGGACTAAGACCCGTCTTCCCCTGCGATATCTCCAGAGATCTTGACAGTAATACTAGGGTCAGACATGATTTAGAGAGGGCTAATGATGTTCTTGTGGAGGCTAAGCCACCCTGAACATCCCACAAGTTACGCCCATTCTGCTTCAGCGATTTAAGTTTCTACTCGCTTAACATAGACGTGTTGTGTTGCAACAACTTTATTATCATTGGTACAGTCAAATGAGCCACAATTCTGCTTAAAGACACGGTGCTAATAACCACTAAGCACAGATGCAGATGTGCATGTTAGTCACTGGAACAAATTGTTCCAAAATTCGATCCTCGGCTCTGGCCATCCTAATTTCGGTTCTCCATTGTTTCCCGAAGTCGCTCCAGGAGAACACTGGGATGGTATCTTAACAAAGGCCATGGCCGACTCCTCTCCCAGGTCCTGTCATTATACCAAGTCGTGTCACCGTCTATACTGACAGATACGACACTGCAATTCCAGAAATTTATCGAAGAATAGTTTTAGTACGAAAGAATGACCTTCAAATTTGAATAAATTCAGATAACAGATTTTTTTTGCAATGACTGTAAAATTCTGTGACTGTATGCAAGGTACGTATTAATCTTAAGGCGACCGCCTGGCTGGCCTTCGAACTGCGTGCAGCGTGCTTGGAGTCACGTTTTTTCTCAGAGACCAGTAGACGTATATACACAATGCTTACCTACAAAAAGAAGCACACTTCAGGCTACTTGTGAATATGACTTTTAAGGGGTATTGATCCCTACCACCTAGGATTTATCTGTTTCTTCTCAATAACTTCTGTTCCAGTCGTTGTATCAAAGTTTTTGTCATGACAAGGCATAAAGACAAACTTAATCGATTTTCTGTAATTGCTGGAACCATAATATATTCATTATTTTGAATAGGAAACAGCTGAAAAGGAAAAAATTGTTTATTTACGGGAGCGACTACAGAGGCCGCAACAATAACAGAAACAATGCCGTATGAATTCCAAAAAGTGAATGAAACAATAAACTATGCCTTGTCAGAGTGAAAAAAGTAAAACAATGTGTCTATTCCCTGGTTTATAAGAAAAACAGTAAAACCGATCTGACAAGGATAAGACAACACGATAATGGAAACGTTACTATAAAGTACTACAACGTTGCTAAAATCGGCTTTTTCAGACAGTTGTTTCTCAAGACATACGGTATGTATAGGATTCGTTCAAAATTAGTGTTTACAATTACGTTAGACTTCGCTGCAGTGACGCGTTCGATAACATGATAGTCACCGCTTAACGTAACATAGAATAAGTTACTGTGGGAACACTCCACGTGCATTTATAACTTTGGATGTAGAGGCAATAACACTGCAAAAAAAATTCCTTAAATATTTAGGACGTAACTAACCAAAACTCAGTATGGGGCAGATACCATACTTCGCCTTGCAAATATGCAAACTTTTACATTGGAATAATACAAGTCTGGTAACTTTAGTATACACTTCGTAGTTTTAGAAAAAAGTTCATGAGTGCTACCATGGATGTCTGGAAACAATTCTGCAATACGTACTTTCATAGCGCTCCTATACGCACGTGTGGCAAATTTACTAAGTATTTTTACAGCATACAATACACGTGCCGGCGTATGTCGCTCATAGAGCATCACGAATGTTTGCTTACGCACAAACAAATTCTTCACTAGGCGGTCGCCTTAATAACTCGTACGTTAGTATCGGACAAGGCGTGATGCGGAAGTAATGAGAGAAGAGTAAGGGGATGTTCAAGGCCAGACGATGACGGGACCTAGAGGGTCGACTGACGAGAAGTAAGTACCGGAGGTAGCCAATCAGCGTTCATCTGAGGCTGCAATGTCACATCTCGCACGACGGTTATATACGGCAGAACTTAGTATATGCACTTACATATGTCAGCGGTACATTCCTCCTTGTTTACTATCACATCTCGACTGCAGTCGAAGTATTGTTTTATTTCATTTCTAGCTTTAAAAACATTTTGTGAAGGGGAAAAAAAACGAGGAATTTGCTATTCTACTGCGAATCATATTTACCGTGCGATAGAGCTGTTCAATATTTACCGTTTGTTTACAACGCAAAAAGTCGGACTTTCTTTTAAATTCAAAATTTCTCTGCCTGATTGCGACTTCAGTATACGTTAAAGATTCAACTTGCATGCCTTTGTATCAGTACAAGGTAAATAGAGCTTGCGTTATATTCGTAAATTCCGCATTTTCTTTTAATAATTAAAAACATACTATACGGCGATTGAAACCGATCGTAAAACACGTTTGTGACTAGATGTTGTTGTTTTGGATCGTCTTCAGGCGAGGTCCGAGAACATGTTCTGCTTCGTGGTCAGTGATTGGATATTTAATCTCTCACAAGCCTTGGGATTCTACAGGCAAATCACAGGCATACAGTGTTGCAGGAACGTTGTTGTAATTGGCTCAGTCAAATGATAGACATATACACGCAGCCAATAACCACGACGTTGAACGGCATATGTGCACGTGAGTCAGTGAAACAAACTGGGGCAAAATTCTTTTCGCGAAATAAAATGTACAATTGACCACTCGCTGCAGCAGCAGCCAACACACATGTAGCCGAGGACATAGTGTATACAGTACTGTGCAGTCCAGTCTGTACGTCGTTGAACCCGCGATATATCCGAGTCTCTAGCAGCCAGTTTGCCCTCTGACGTTAAACTAATTAAACGTCCTATTAGAATTTATCGAATACAAAAGTAGACTAGTGATAAAATATTTCAAACGCAACGAAAAACTTATCTTGTACTGTGTGTGGGAAATTTATTTTGTGTAAGAATATGTTAATACCTCAGAACATCTAGATAAATTATTGTGTATACTTCATTATATACATATTTTGATATTTGAGAGTAAAACCATATTTTGATATTTGAGTAAGAATATGTAGTGTTATTGTACTGTGGTTATCAAGTACCTATGTAGGTTTATATGTATATATTAGGCTTGTAAGTTGGTTCGCGAATAAGTGAGCGTGTCTAGAATAAGACTTAGGAAGTACTATTTATTGTGACTTCTGATTTAAACTTTTGAGTTGATTATAATCTACTCAGTTTGATTTTTACTTAGGTGTCTTTGTATTTAAACGTGGAAGGAAACTATACTTTACCTGAATGGAGAAATGTAACTAGGGTTTCAAAAAAGTTTATATTATCGCGAACCACGTCTAGTATTTCTGATGTGTGTAGTTGGTAAATACTAATCCATATTGCCATTGTTGTATGCAGGGTTATTACTCAATTTTCTTTGAACATATAAGCTGCTTTTCAATAGTTACTATGAAACAAAAGTATATAGATCGCCCCAATAACTACATTGTAACGAAGGGAGTGAATGTTGCCTCGTCCTTCAACAGTCTCGATTTTAGCAACTTGAAAAGGAAAATTCTATTGGAAGGTTTATGTGAAGAAGGTAATATGTGGGTTTGGAGGTGCGAGGGTGAAGTGAAAGTGCAGCATGATTGGTCCATCAGTACACATCACACAACAATAAGACAAGACATTGCGCCTGCAGTGCTACTGTGAAATAAACCAACCACTTCTCGACTCCCAACCTGCCATACAGGTGGAACATACACCGCCATCTTGTTTCCTTGATATTTTTGCTAAAAAATTTATTTGTACAATTGGTTACGATAAAGCGTGGCGATCCTAAGTTAAAATCATTTTTGTCAAAGGAGCTAATTTGCACTTTTACGCCTTTGTTTCTGATCCTCTCCTACATTAAAAAAAAAAAAAAATCACAACGCTGTATTACTTCTGTATAGTCAGCTACTCTGTGCTTGTTTCGGAGCGACATGCAGGCACTGTGGATGTTGGCGAGCTGACTCCCGTGTACCGGAAGTCCGTTCCCATGTCCTGCCCCTTGTTCCGCCTACAAACCTCGGACAACCGACTTCCGGCGCTCAGGAATGAGAGGCCTGTGCGGCGCCACGACTTACGTTGGCAAATGTTCATCTTCTTCCCTGTCACAAACCGGACTTACGTTCTGTTGAAATGCATCAAACAGTAAAAAAATGGTCTGGCCCTTAATGTTATATTTTTGTATTAAAAGAAAAATCTGAATAATGCTTGTTGTGTCATAGAAAACTTAAAAAATACCTTAAATAACTAGAAAAACAATCGAAAATTAGAACTCAGTACTTGCAGTTGTCAATATACAGTCATATAACATACACAGGGGCGTCATTTCAGGTTTTTCTGGGGGGGGGGGGGCAAGATTTTGTTTTCTGGCGACAGTGACCGTGTTGCATCTTTATTATTAATTAAGCATGTATAAATTAGATACTTTAATATTACAACTTCAGTTTTATGTCCTTAAGTTAGCATTATTTACATTTAAAAATACAAAAAAATATATTTATACACATAAAAAATTCTAAATCCAGGGGGGGCATTTGACCGCCCCCCCTGTAGCCCCAAATGACGACTCTGAACATACATATAGTTGCGAAAAGGAAACACCTACAGCCGATATAACCAGTGAGAAAATAAACAGACATGTAACAAAACCAGATATATGAAGTGCTGCTTTGAATAATGGCTCTTGTCCACTTTTTTGGATAAATACTTTTGCGTTTTTTAAGTTAGAGGATAAGGGCCCACGTGTCGTTATGGTGGCGTGTATCACGCTTACGAAAAAAAACCCAAATACAAATAGACAACACCAATATTTTTAACATAAACACCAGTACAATGGTTATTAAAAAAACCTTTCCTTATTAAATTATAAAAAACTTGGCAACAGCCCTTATCCAAAGCAACGCTTCATTTATCAATTGTGACAAAACTTAAACACAACGAGGACAATATAAACAAAAATTGCGACTCTGTAACTTTCACTTTTCGGGCAGTAAACATCGCTGATTGATAGGTGTTGGTATCATTAACTAGCCAGAAACTAGTAACTACTGTATTTAAATTTGCACCAATCAGAGCGCCAATAATAAACGATACTTTCAAGAGGCACCTTGGAGTAATCGCTATGTACAGTTAGTCCATAAATATATCTGCCCTATGCAACACGCACTGTACGCGATAATAGTCAGGGTGAATGGACTTGTTGATTCGTGACCAAACAGGTTTATTACGCGACGAAATTATTGTTATTGCTAGCCGTGTAATTGACGGCGAGTAACTGCGTTGTTCCGATAGAAAACTGGCAATGTACGTGTGATATACTCTTAACTGGGTCAGTAGCTTATCTGCAGTGGCACTCGACAACCAGTGTTTGTCTTGGCACTTCACCTGCTTACGTAATGTTTCTCGTCACAGCTCAGCGTCAATGAATTATTCAGTATCGTCATCAGAAGCTCGAGGAAGAAGGTAAGAACAACCCAATGAGACTGGTCTTGGAATGTTCGATTACGCGGACCTTGTTTTGAACTCTCAGATACTTTCACTTGCTCCATGAGGGAAGAGAAAGGGGATATAAGAACAAAACAGATATCATAAAAAATAACACCCAGGAGCTGTCTCCTGTTTACACCAGTAGCGCTGTTGGGAAGGTTTTTAAATAACATCTCGTCGTCAGCCAGGTCATTCGAGAGGCAACAAACGGCTTAGACAGTGAATGAATAGAGTAGAACTCTGCTCTGAATAATTGCGAAGAACTATCTCATTGTCAGCCTGGAGCGACACGCTGTTACATATTTTGCAAATATTTTGAAGTAATATTAAATAAAAACCAATGTTATAATCTACGTATATACAACGGACTATTTACAATAAAATTTATTTTTCGTTTGAATATAAGTGTAAAATTTAAAACAGGGAAGGACGGGGGGTTACACGGAGTGCATGCAACAGATCTTACAAATATTTTCATAGGAGATATTTCTTAATACTGTTTATTTAGTAAAAAAAAACCTGATAGCTATATATTAAAAATAATATTTCGTCCTTTTTTAGTCTATTGTGTGCGAAATTTTGTAATAATGTGCTTTAGAAACGTGGTACATCAAAATACATTTTAATACTGTTTAAATTATAATTTTTTAACGATATTTTCCCATCTCATATTGCATTATCCTCCAGCTCTGTTCAATATTTTAAGTATCAAGTCTTTAGACCATAGGGAAGTTAGTTCGAAATGTATTGGAAAACTTGTGTCGAACAGAGAAACAAACATACAGAAAATAAAGTTGCAAAGTAATCCAGTTCTGAGCTACTTTAAAGTTTCTAGTCTACAGCTCCTTGTTACCCTAGCTCGTTGCTGCCGGACAAACAGACAAGCTTGCAAGTTAGCAACAACGTCTTAACTAGATACAACTAAAAGTAGTCTTAACTGTGTACTCTTCTCGAGTGCTTGAATTATATTTATCTACTGCGAACTTACTGGACGCTAAATTCGAAAGTTAGACCAAGGTCTTTCGTTTATTTCAAATATATTTAAAACCAATGCTTTGAAAAAATTTGAGACTGTTTACAGTAATACGATACACGATTTTACCAGAGAATTTATTTAAGTCAATGTACCGTTTGCTAGAAAAAAATTATTTTGCTTATTTTGACAACAAAATATGTGACATTTCAAGGATAAAAATCTAAAAATATGTTTGGTGTACTGCAACAGAAAAATTCTGATACAAACTATGATATATACGTGTTAAAACTGTAAGAATGAATTTGTTATACAAGAATTAATTTGCGTTAATTTTTTTTTCGAAACCATTGGAAAATTAAAGAGCGAGGCCTTAAGGCGATGCTATCTAGTTTATACTTGTTTAGTGATATTAATTTTTTTATGCCTAAACGAGAGCATATATCAAGAATCCACTCGGCAGTTTTGTTTAAATTCGTCTTCTCCATGTTGGCTAATTTTTCCACGGCAGTAAATAGTACGGCTGTAGGTAATTATGTAATTAACGAAATTCTGGTTAGTTGACTTTTAAGTTGAAATAGAATAATTTCTTGCTTTGAAAAAAAAAATATTTCACGGCAAAACCACTCGAAACAAAACTGCCGGACATATTGTTGATATCTGGCCTCACTTAAATTAAAAAAAAAAGAAAAAAAAAACAATTATCGAAACAAGAGTAGAAATAAGAGGGCATGGCCTTAAATGCTTATTATTTTTACGAAAATTTGTTTGGATAGCAATGTAAATGTATTTGAGCCAACACATTATTTTTTATCTCGACAAAATACGAAACGATTCACAACTGTTTTATTGATGCAACAAAATATTGCAATTAGCTAATGAAGTACTTACCTAGCCTCACGACTGACGAGATATTTGGCCGACGCAAGTTAAAAGATTATTTTTGGAAACACACAACTGTGTTTTACTGTGCCAACGGGACCTTTATGTTTGCGTAAGCATTGAATATTCCTTAATAATTAGGGACATTTAAAATCCACGTTATTTTCTGCCAGAAGAATATAATATAAGTGATTATTGGCACGTTTGATTCTCCCTTTGGTTGACAACGTCGCGAAGTATACTTCTGGCCAATAATGGAAAGTTCTAGGCGCTGTCCATTCCCATATAAACTGAAGACAAAGAAATCCGAGATTGCGTGGTTACAGGGCATTGAAGCCTAGTCTATCGACGAATATTAACGAGAGTTTGAAGGTGCGTACTAATAAATCATGTTCAGTTACACCGCTTATGTTTAGACATATTTGAAGTAAAGAGAAATGATAATTAGTGGTTCCGTAGCGCTAAAAGACTACTTTTACTTTATCCATCCTGGGTTGCCTTACTCCGAGAGTAGTGCAAAGTAACCTAGAGTAATCAACGAGCAAAGCTCGGTAAAACTGTAAATAGAAGGGTGCGTTTGCAGGAATATTGGGATAACCACTGTTTCCTGACAAACCACGTTTATCCGCTTTACTTATGCAACCGAAACACCACTCACAAAAATATACTTATGTTTCAATAATCGCACACTCGCAGTTACCAACTCGTGAACAATAGTACAAAAAATTTAGAACAATTCAAGTTCAAAACCTTACATTCTAAATAAAAAAATAAGAATATTGTCAACCGTCATTTGCATCTTTCCACCCGTGTATGTAACCAACACGTGCACATTTTATGTGTGTTAATTTAAGCCGACTTGGTCTCCCATCCTTTTAACACGGGCGCGGTCTGCATCAGCTTTCAACGTCAAATTTACATGTGTGTGTGTGTGTATTTTTATATTTAAGACGTGTATTCTGAAAAAATTTTGATCTTATGAAATTTTTTTATATCTCGTATGCGCCACTAAAACCAACTGACATACCAAACAGAAAAAAATTAATACTGTGAACAACAATGTTGTAGGTTACGTCGTTTTCAACAAAAAAATTAATATGTTTTTAAAAAATTCTTGTATTTTTTTAATTTGAATTTTAAATCTGAACAATTTTTTAAATACAAAATATTTTATTTATTTTTTGTACAGGAGATGGCCTAGGCTACAATACCGTTAAGCACTGTAATTATTTTTTCCAGATTTCTGTGTCAATTGGTTTAAGTGGCGTCGATAAAAGTCGCAAATTTGGACGTTTACGAGTCATTACGCATAAAATATGAGAGATAAATAAATTTAATGAGAGCAAAATTGAAAAACAATTTACGTATAAAATAGACAAAAAATATCTGGTACTAATAAAAAAAAATCAAATATGACGTTGAAAACTGGTGTACATCGTAAAGGAGCCGCGTACTATATGTTTAAAATACATTGCAGCGTGTTCGTAAATACGTTTTTGTACCAAACTATGCGCATTTGGTCAACGCACGAAAAGAAAGTACACTACAAACGATGACGGAAAGAGAGTTTCAAAACATCACGTCAATTAGAAATATATTTTTGGAGCCCCTAAAAAGAGCTAAAAACAGCTTTCCCAACCAGTTGTATGTGAAAATGTACTCACGTGATTCGTATGAAACTACTCAGGCGAGTTATGTACGATACAACTGCTAGTGTCTTGTGGTAGAGGCGATACCGCAACATATGAGCTTGTCAGCATCGCCCTTGGCGCCGTGTCTCACTCACACTAACACACGGCCAGTAGGCGGTCGCCTTAGCTCTCTGCTACTCTTTGAAAAATGCTGTGTACAAATGTTACATCTACAATATATTCAGAGTAATTATTGTGAAGTTTATGCGCATCACCAGAGAGTGCAAGATTTCTGCTCTAGAGGTTTTCGAACAGCCAAAGAGTAAAGTTTACTCGTGGAGTTATGTTTTGGAACGCAGCCTTGATAAGTAACGACACTGTGCACTCGCAGTGCAGCAATATAAACTGCATCTCCTGTGTCGTCCTGAAATACACGCTGCTTTGGCACAGCTCAACGCCGCTCTAAATATGCATGCACACTTCTCACCTACACAGACTCTTAACAACACTTTCTTTACAACACTGTGTTTGTTGCTTCGAGGAAATTGTTTAAATACGACCCACTGCAAAGTAGCTTCGACGCAAAGAAAACGTTTGCTTCAGTAATGGTAACAAACACTGTGTTACTACATATTAAAAAAATTCTCACTTGTAAAAGAAAAACTTGTAAGGTAATACCGGGATATTTATCAGTCTAAGCATTACAACAAGAATTTCGCAGGTCATTAAAGTGGTCTACCAGGGGCGTCATTTGGGGCTACAGGCCCCCCCTCCCTGGATTTAGAATTTTATGAGTATAAATATATTTGTTTGTATTTTTAAATCTAAATAATGTTAGCTTAAGGACATAAAACTGAAGTTGTATTATTAAAGTATCTAATTTATACATGCTTAATTAATAAAAAAAAGATGCAACAAGGTCACTGTCGCCAGAAAAAAAAATCTTGCCCCTCCCCCTAGAAAAACCTGAAATGACGCCCCTGTGGTCTACATTTTCCAAATACTTGTGTGAACTAGTGGGATATATCTTTATGAGCAGTGTGTTTGACGTGAAACGAAATAATCTTCAACGGCCTGTTATATTTTACAAAACACCTTGTAATTTTACAAAAATATGTCTCGAAAACAGGCTGACAAAATTTTTTTATGACACAGCAATTGTAAAACGTAAAAGATTTTATTTGTAAATGTACAATTACAATTTGTAATACACAATACCTTTATAAATATGCTGATATATTTGTATATTTACAAGCTTTTACTAAAAATTTTACAATATTATGTAAACTTACAAAAAAAATTTTTTTAAAACTAGTTTCCAAAATTTTTTTTTGTAAAAGTACAAAAATTTTTACTTGTATTAAAATGGTTTAATAGAAATCTTTATGCGTAAGTTAGTTGTAGAATTTTATACGTAAGCTTGATTTTGGGAAATATCATTAATTACTTTCGCGACAAACAATCTTACAATTGTTTTGTTACAGAAAAAAAAAGTAACACCAAAGTAAGTTTTCAAAAAATTTTTTTGCTGCAGAACAATACATTCTATCCTAAAATATTTTTTTTCGTTGTAAAGAAAACGTCTTTACAGTGCGGACTGCTGTTACAGTTTAGACAACAGATTTGTACATGTTAAAGATCCTGCAGGGAGAACACAAAAACATAACAATAACACAACGTGAATGTTACTGCAGCCACTGAGAGTCATATTATGTTAGCCAAAACAAAACCATACCAAGTAATTTGTACGTACGGTGCCAACAAAATACTTTTGTTGCTAAAACGGAATATTCGTTTAGCGGTTGAAGTAGATAATTTTTTGAAAAGCAAAAATTAATAAATAATTATAGATGAGGTAGTACCGACTAAAGTACTTGGGTCTATTGTAATTGAAAATCGTACATTATTATTCACGAACAGTCTGCCCAGCAGTGTGTGGCCCATCATTACAAACGTATGCATTGTTAAATCGATGACATACAGGATGAGTCATGATAGATTGTAGCAAGGAATAATTCTGCACTGGAAACTGACTCAAAGTGAGTGAGTGATTTTGGCAAGCGCTTAAAATGAGGTCTTTAGCGCTGATGAGGGATGACATGAGATGAGTATGAAGTAGCACCGGAATGAAAGGGCGAGGGAAATGGGAGAACCCAGAGAAAACCCGCCGACCAACAGCATCGTCCGACACGATTCGCACATACGAAGTTCCGGGGATCGAGCCCGCCGGGAATCGAACCCGGGTCGCCTTGATGGGAGACGAATGGTCTGACCATTCAACCACCGCGGTCCCCCTGATTTAAAGACTTAATTTCTTAAAATGAAAGGAAAATACTTGGTGTTTCGTTTTTTTGACACTATTCAGTGTCACGCCCGCTATATTTCATTGATATGGAAAATATATTTATATTTATTTATTTTTTAAATGAATATTGAAAGTACAAATATTGTTTTAACATAGTAAATCCTTGTGAAATTGCTGGATACATTGGCCACTGACAACTGACAGCGTACAGTGCCGACCATAAGTTCACTGCAGGTGCAACATATTTACGAACGTAGATACAGTGACTGCAACGATTAAACCATTGATTTCGGTGAAAACAATTCCGCAACAACTTGTTTTAATGCCTTATATGCACATTTACAGCTTTGCATCGTGGTTATTAGGTTCGGTTCGGGATAAAGTGAGCACTGAGTAAAGCCCTGATAAGGTTCTATTTTCACCCTATTCGTATCTCTCCGCGCGTAACGGCTAATAACGGGGAATAACTAACCTCTTTGGACACATCACATGGTGTTTACGCGTGTAAGTTAATTCTTTAGAGGGTGGTAAGAAGGGCATAAGTCGAATTATTACCCACTAAGAATTGTGTTTTTCTTACTGCTATTAGCAGGCGTTCAATAGGGCACAATTCTCATTTTTATAACACGTTTCTTTAGCCTTCGCACCACCTTCACTAAACAGGAAGAATTACGTAAGTGCCATTATATTTTTATATGACTTATGCCCTTCTTACCGCCCTCTAAAGAACTGTGCAGTCGGTAGGAACCTTTATAGTTTGATAAAAAAACAAGTTTATTATTCATATAACACACAAATATGTCGAATTTAGTTGATTTTATTTCAGTATTGTTGCATTTAAAAAGAAAAATACACGGAACTATATTCGGCAGTTCGTTTCCAACCATACATGTACTACGGCAACTACAGTTCATGTTGAATTATATGCAGTAAAGGCTACTGATTTTTTTCAAAGGTTAAATCTTTAGTGCTCACTTTATCCCGAACACGACCTATAGCAGTGTGTCTTTGAGCAGAGGTGTCGATCATTTATTTGACAGTACAAATAAAAATAAAGTTACTGCAACACAAACCCTATGTGATCTGCGGGTGGAAGCATAAGATGCTGGGAGTTGAACACATCCAAACACTGACCATAAAGTAGAGCTGCAGATGTGCATAAAACACTGAAAGAAATTGTTTCAAAATACTTTTCAGCAAATTCAGTGGTTCTAATAATAAAAATTAAAAAAAATGAGACACGTATTTTTTAAAAATATTTAACGTCAACGTAAAGTAATAGTACGTGCAAAAAGCAAGATATGTTGCATAAGTAGCGGGAGACGGGACATGTATGACGCCCACTCGAATAAGACGTAGGAAATGGGAGAAAGTACAGTTCCGGCCAAAGCTCGTCTCGTGGCAGGAACAAAGCAGCTTCTATAGCGCCTACCTCGATGTGTTGCGCAACTGTGCAGTGAAAGTAACCCGAGAATATGCACCTTCTTCCTCTTCCTTCCTGTCTACAAGCTGCGCCAGTAATAGCCAGCTATACAGAAGCGGAATGACGAGACGTGCGTATTTTATTTCAGAGTGATCAACAGTCAACATATGTAATTTTTTTTTTTCAGATGGTATGCAGGTGGTATAGGAAATGTTTACAACAGAGCCAAGCTAATTATGGACAATTTATTACGTTATTTATAAGGATTTAATGATTTTAAACTATGCCTTATAAGTTTTAAAATTTCACAATATAATGACGTTCATCTAAAATTGATATTAAATACACCTGTAACAACTTGTCGAATTTCATTGTTACTCAAAGTTCGAATTTCATTATATTTATAATTTTATTATAAAACTATAGTAAAAATAACAAGTTGGAAAGCGAGCAAAACGTTAATTCACAAGTAAATCGTTTCCACATTGCTGTAAATTGAAAAACAGTTTGAACTGCAATGGAACTATGTATTTAAATACTTTTTCTGTGGCCATGAGAAAGGAGAGTGAGTTAAATAAACAACGGTTATAATGTTGACGTTACTAGAGTATTTATTTTGGACTTTGTCAGTTATTGTAAAAAAAAAAAAAAATATTTAATGTGTGAATTTTGTTTTACGCCTCCTCCAAAATGAATTCCTCTGCAAGTATCTGGTTATGAATATCGACACCTGATTTTTTTAGAAAAAGAAAATTCTACCACTTCGCATATATGCCTGGTTGTTTACACACCTGCAGCACTGCTTCGTGGTCAATGATTGGATGTTTTTAAGTGTCTTGTGGTCGTACCGGCTAATCACATACGTGTTGTGTCGCAGTAACCTTGTTCTGATTGGCCCAGTCAAATATGTAACGCCTCTACACAAAGACACAATGTTAAGGTCCTTATCTAGGTAGGCCGCGTTGGTGTATGTGAGGAACAAAACCGATGAAGTGTTAAGAGTGACGTCGGTCGGCGTATATAATACATTATCGCCTCTACACGCAAACCCAGCAACTGGCGCGCAAAGCTTTACTATTGTACATTTTCCTATGGGACTTTAAAGGGTGACCCTATTATTTTATTTGCGATACTTATAGTTCAAATTCCAGCGCTTATGTCTATTGTTTGGTTTTTTGAATCCGGTTGGAATTTTTCTGGATACGTCAGTTAAAAAAAAAAAAAAAAACTGTTTTGGCTTTTTTGAGAGTCTTGAAAATCATGTTTCCAATAAGCGATCCTAATTTTTAAACTGATAGAAACATTGTTTGAAATGTGTTTTATTTTCATACATGTACAAACTTAATGCACGTTGAGATGTTTCTTCCAAATATGATAACTTGTAACTCGCTACAATGCGTTTCAAGTGAAGGTAGACAGGAACCTTAATAACAACGAAACCGTGCTGCAGATGTACATACATGGCTCTGAAGCAAAACGGTACCAAATATTTATTTTATCGTAAATCAGGGTTCTCTTACTGCAAAGAAAATTATGTTTGGTCAACACTGGGTAGTGTGTGTGATTAGTTATAATAAAGTGTCATTCGATCAGATGTTTATATCAACAGTGCTGCATGCAGTATCAAAACATTCATAAGAATATCAAGTAGAGTCAACTCCCGATTATCCGCGCTAATAGAGGGGACCGAAGCGACATATAATCCAAAATTACTGATAGTCCACTTTTACCCTCTCTTAGATCTCAGTAGAAATAAAAAAATGTCTAATTCAAGACCGCAATTAAAGGTTGCAATTTAATACAGTAGATTCTCGACTTTTCGGATTAATGATTAAAGGGTATGCGCTAATAACAGAATTAATAGAAAATCACGGATATCTCATTTAACCAATATTTATCTCGTTAATCCATTCATGTGCAACACACTCGAGTCAATTCGTCCATGCGTGGCGGTAATTGTTTCGCCTACTGGAAAAGGCTTAAATCTTCTTCAAGCTTTTCAAAATACGATTGCGGCTTAACACGTTGGTGAACATTGTGCGAGTAAACACGGCGTGTATTTATAAGTAACATTTTTTAAAAACATATTTCACCTACTTTTCTTTCAAGTATTTAAAGTGAAGTATTTTGAGCGGATAATCCATACACGGATAATCAGGAGTCTACTGTATGTGGCTAGCGCACCTAAATTTTGAGATAAATATTTTTACTGATTGTTTAAAACCACATTCGTGTCCACATCAGCAATTGGATTATGCCAGCTCTTATGCATGCTCAGGGTCTACATTCCAATCACAGAGGTTTGGTCTATCAGTACCTTTAAGCTCATTGGTCTTGTCTTGACAGAAAATTATGCCCACAATTACTTGTGTTCAATAACTAGAGTAAGTGATTTATGGTGAATAGTATTTTCTACCAAATAGTTTCAGTAACACGTGTGCGCATCTGTAGTTATGCTTTATTATTATTTAATAAAAAATGCTGAATTTTAAAATGAAAATTAAAAAAATATCTACAATTTTTTAAAAATACGACAAATATATATGTTTTGTTTTTATATATGTCAAATCATAGCCTACAATATTGTTAAATATTGTGCATTTTTTCAGTTTGGAATGTCAGTTGGTTTTAGTGGCGTACTTAAAACCGTAAAGTCCAAATTTTGACGTTTACAACTCATTACGCAAAAACCTTGAGAGAAAGACGAATTTCCTAAGAGAAATATTTAATCACAATTTATGTTTAAAATAAGAAAAAAAAAATATATCTGGTATAAATATAATAATAAAAAAAGACGTTGAAAACTGAGGTGACCGCGCCCTTAAGCAGAGATGTCACTCATTTGAATGTACCGGTGAAAATAAAGCTACTGCGGTACAGTACGACTGTGATTTGCGGGTGGAAGCCTAAAACACTGAGGGTCAAATATAGCCAATCACTGACCACGAAGCAGAGCTGCAGATGATACATGAGTCACTGAAATAAGTTGGCGCAACATTCTTTTTGCGTAAAAGCACTAGGTCTACTATAACAAAATGAATGCTGCAAATGCAGACTTCAGCAATTACAAATTTTCTTAGGAAACTTTTTTTCTCCGCGAAATTCGGGCGATCCTGATTACGTAGTACAAGGTCAATATTCTTTTATGTAAGCAATTGTAAATAGCTGGCAAAAAGTAAGCGACTGAAGCGTTGAAAAGAGCTGATTTCGAAGGTCGTTATCAACAAAAATAGTGAAACTGGGGAATATCCAGGAGGACAAGATAGGGAATCAACGCGAGGAACGAGGCCTGTGATTGGCCGCCGCCCAAGGCAGTGACCCCATTGGCCGGTGATACGTGACACGCGACCTTGGCCGTCGCCGTCGGCGAGCGATGATGCACGTCACAGAACTGGGCGAAGGTTATCACACAGCGCATTTCCTGAGACCTGACAAATTCATGACAATACCTGCTTGCGTGCTAGAATTCACTGACCTTAATTACTTCCATCACGATCTAACACTTTTAAGACTATACATATTTTCTGTAGATCAACATTATATAAGGTTGTCCACACTGCGGAGATACCAACATTATTGGTCTCCGTGTCATCTAGTATTCGTCGTCCTGCTTGTCCACACCCATAGCCGTCTTAAGTAGAAGGCCGCGGCCTTGGATCTGGCAACCCTGGCAGGAAGGGTAATTTTAACACTTATTTTGTCTCGCCAAAGGCTGTGGCTTCCCCTGATTCGTTGATATGTAGGGCACAATAACGAATCAGGCACAGCCATTGTCTATGGAGAGCTAAAGTAAGTTTTAATATGACCCTTCCTGGCAGGGTTGCCAGATCTAAGGCCGCGGCCTTCTGCTAAAGACAGCTATGCCATACCACATGTGACAAACTTACAGGCAGTTCAGGATATAAAGTGAGCACTCAGCAAAGCCGTGCTAAAGTTCTATTTTCAGCCAATTCGTATCTTTCCACGCGTGACGACTAACGATGGGACCTCTCTGGACACGTGACTTGATGTTTGTGCGTGTAAGATACATTGTGCAGTCAGTATGAACCTATACTCTGACCACTCTAAGGTTGCAGCAGAAATAATAATTGCTAACGAAATAAATCAAAACCTTTTAGTTATATCTTGATTCCTCACATTCTGAGTGTGCCATAAGACAGTTACAATGCATTTTTACAATATTTCCAATGAAATTTATGCTACGCAAAAATTTTATTGTCATTCACTTGAATGAATTAGCTGCAACCTTAGAATGGATGTAGTATATATAGTTTGATACAAAAATATTATTAATTATACAAAATACAACTACGTCAATTTCTGTTGATTTTGTTTCAATATTATTGTATCCAAACAGGAAAATGGACGGAAATATATAGCGTAATTTCGCTGGCAACCATACAAGTAGTAAGACAACTATAGTTTATGTTTAATTATGTACAGTAACGGCAGGTGATATTTTTAAAAAGGTTGAATTTTTAAGTGCTCACTTTATCCCGAACGACCTATATTGCAGTGTACTGCAAGTCGTTCATCATTCGTCAGCTTAAGTGGCTATATGACTGTCTTCCAATAAAAAATACAGAACTTATGCAACATGATTTAAAAGCAACCATATTAATTTCAGCAGTGTACAGAATAACATTTTTAATTACGACGAATAATGGTTTACGTAGAGTAATTTTTTACCCGATACTAATGGAACCTAGAAAGACAATGATGTTATCTTCTTACAATGCTGTCTTTTAAGTGACAGACAGACGTTGATCGAAGTATTGTTCGAGCAACATTCGGTTAAAGTTGTCAACGTGTTAAAAAAGTAGGTCATGCGTTGCATGGTGTGAGCTGCACTTACGACAAAGTATTGCCTCTTGAAACTAGTAAACAAAGGACCAGCTGGTTGCCGAATTTAATATCAACCAATCATACGGCAAAATAGTATAATTTACGTCGATCAGATAACTAAAGCCACAGATTTTTGCACAAAAATGTTCAGTACCTAAGATGCTAATTTACACCTCTGTTTCATGGTTCTTGGCAGTGCGTCTTTGAGCAGATGTGCCACTCGTTTAATTCAACCAATGAGAATAAGGTTACTGTGACACAATCCGTCTGTGATTTGCTGGTAGAATCTCAAGACGCTGATAGATAAAAACGTCCTATCACTGATCATGAATCAGAGCCGCACGCGTGCATAAGTCATTGAAAGAACATTGTACATAGTTATTTTCGCCAAATATCAGTTGCTCTAAACTTATTTTGGAGGGGGGAAGGGGCAATTTGACGTAATTGTACAGGGGTAGTTTATTAGAAATTATACAGAATGTCCCATAAGTCCGGTCTCATAAAGAAATATTAAACCGGTGAATGTAATAAAATGTTTAATGTGAATGACAATAGTTTATATAATATGTACATTTGTTGCCGTAATTGCTCTCTGAGGTAAATGCACTGCTGTACGCCAGCACATTACGCTACTATTACAACGTTCTATATTTCACCCATTTATATTCCCCTTATGAGACCGGACTTATGGGACTATCTCTATAGAGGAGAAGTACCGTACTTTGCCAATATTATGGGGTAACGTTTCACCACAATTTTTCGTTTAAAATAACTGTTAGCATCATCTTAAAGGGATTAAACTTTCACAGTACACAGCAGTTAAAACGACATTAATTTACTGTAAATAGTGCTTTAGAATTTGTATTTAAAAATAAATTAATGAGGTGGTGCAAAGTTACCCAGGGGTAGGGGGGGTGTTTCAAAGTACCTCACTTTACGGTACGCAATAAGTTAGTAAGTAATGAATAAAAAGTTAGTAGTTCACAGAAACCACGCAATCAGAAGAACACTCCCAACTGAAACAATCCTTAGGTTTGGGAAGTGATCACACGTGGAAGTGGAGCTCCTACAGAATTCTGAGCCACCATTATCATCAGGAGCATAATCCACAACCATTTCTGCCTCTGACACCTCAGGGGCAGGTTTACAAGTTGGTAAAGCGATAGCAGTCTTACTGCTCGTAGAAGGAGCGGCAGAAGTACCAGGAGATGTTGTAGACTTTACAGAACTCTCCTGAGACAATGATGTACCTACTTCAGTAATCTACTTTAATGATGCTTTTGGCAGAGTTTTACAGAAGCAGGTTTAGTAGGAAGTTTCAAGCTGGGGCCCTTTTAATCCACCTCTGGTCTATATGTATCAAGGTTGGAGTGTTTGTAAGACGATAGAAACCTTCCACTTAGCCGCACTTGAAGCTCGAACACGTGGGTGGTTAAGAAAGGAAAGTTGAATGGAACGTCTAATCCCGTGTTTTCTTTCCCGCAACAAGAGACAGCACAGCACTGGTTATACGGGGTCAATCCATAGTTTCTTAGGGGCGTTGCAGCTATGTCAGTAACAAGCAGGTATTACCTCGCAGAGTACACGGTCTGACGATATTCAATACAAGCGAGTCTCCTGAGTCGAGACACATGTTTCCAGAACACTGCATGCATTACCGCAGATTTCCCTCACACGATGTGATATGTACCGACATATCCGCACACATACATACATACACACTGGGGTAGAACTTTGAAGTCAATGCCGCAGTATTGCTAACGCTACGTAGGAAAGTTTCCCTGCCCCTGAAGGTTGGTAGTAATGTCACAGCTGGTAGGTCAACGAGCGCGTGTCTTTGCCTTAAGGGCAAATCTAAAAAAGAATTTATTTTTGTATTTAATTAAAAATGCTCAATTTTTAAATGAAAGTGAAAAAATTTCAACAATTGTTTAAAAATACAAAAATTCAATTTCTTAGGTATTTTATACGTGTCAAACCATAGCCTACAACATTGTTATACACTGTGAATTTTCTTCGGTTTGGTATGTCAGTTGGTTTTAGTGGTGTACATAAAACCGTAAAGTGAAAATTTAGACGTTTACGACTCATTACGTGAAACTGTGCAAGATATATAAATTGCCTAAGAGGAGGATTTAATCACAATTTATGTCTAAAATAAGAAAATAAATATCTGGTACAAATATTAAAAAAAGACGTTGAAAACTGATGTGAATCTGTGATTGGATGATTTTACTCTCACTTGTGTTGGAGAATTACTGACGTACCGAGTCACAATAATCTTATTCTCATTGGCACAGTCAAATGAGAAACGTGTCTGAACAAAGACACGCTGCCAATAACCATGAAGCATAGCTGTCGATGTGCACGTGAGATACTGAAACAAAGTGGGGCAAAAATATATCGAGACAATTTCCTGTCTCTATGGGACACTCACCATACTTCGGTTTGTAAATAGAGCAGAGCTTAGTGTCTCTACAAATCTGGTAATATCAATATACATTCTACTCGTTACTACAATTATAAAACAACAGGACAACTACTTAAAATACCTACTTTCTTAACGCTGCTAGACATCATCATGGTACATTTATCAATAATTATTACAGCGTATCTCTGCTAGTAATCAATACGTTTAAATACTGATGGCCACTATGCCAACAAGACTGACCTTGAGACAGTCCTTTGTTTTAATAGTAAACATTTTCGAAAGCTGTAATGCTCCCTATGCTATTAGTAATTGTTTATATATGGTGTGGCAATGCTAGTTTAAGATACCACCCGACAGTCTGAGATAAGAATGAGACAGCCAAACAGAGTATTTCCTGACACTGTGACCACGTGGTAGCGGGAAAACCGAAATAATCAGCAAATTATCAGGCCAGAAGTTTGGTATTCCTGGCTTTACTAAAAAGTTGAACGACGTTTGTTAATTTCACATACAAGAGCAATTAAGGTTTCTGCAAGCCTGGTTTGCAGGTACGATTATAAACGTGAAAGTGTGACCAATTTATATATAACGCTATCAAAAGTAAAACTGCCTGTCTAAATTTTTAAGAAGTCTAAAAGAACATTGATACATTATAAAATTGTCAACAATTTTTATTTTAAGAATTTATTATTTAAATAAATATTATTGAAAAAATACTTATATACATGTATATCACTTATCCGGTTGCAATATTTATTTATATATTAATTCACTGTACTTAGAATATTATTTTTAACTGATAGTTTTGTTTGCGAACTGATCTCTTGAAAAAAAAAAAGACCTTTAAATACAGACCTTTCATTTAAACTTCTTGGCTATCAGTGTGATTATTACAACAATATTTAAAAACAATTTAAATACGAATACTATCGCTTCCCGTGACTTGAGCGTTGTCCGTGGTTTTGTTTTAACAGATCTTCTATGGAAAATTGATAAAACATTCAAGTCTGCTGTAAAAACGAGTTTCCGCTGACTTTTTGAACACGTTTACGAACATTTCAACATTAAATACTGTCTCATACGCAATGTACCGTTTGATGGTGGGGCTTCGTAAGACAGCTTTGAGTTAGGGCCTACTGTTTTTTTTTTTCGCTTTGAATTGCATAATTAATTAAAAAAACATTCCATTTCCTTCGAGAGAGTTGCATTTGAACTTATCTATTTATTAGTAACTAATTTTTAAAATTACCTTCCATTGAACTACGTGATTTCAAATAATATTGTCACATAATAGTTTTTTTCCGGAAAACGTGTCTAACACATAAATGCACAAATTACATTTGAAGTCTACACCGACGGCATAGTGGAGAATGTTCCTACCCGTTTAGTAGTTTAAAAACGAAACTTTGCAAACTTTAATATTAAAATATAACAATTTATTGTTCTTTGTAGTGATTAGGGACAGGAATTCTTGGTGAAAATATTTTTGCCCCGCTTTGTTCCAGTGTCTTACGTACACACCTGCAGCTCAATTTCATGATTATTGACAGAGTGTATTTGTGCAGAGTTGTTGTTCATTAGACTGTGCCAATCAGTACTCAGATAACTGCGACACATCACGTCTGTGATTTGCGGGTTTAACTTCCGCTGGGTGTTACGGCATCCAATCACTGACCACAAAGCAGAGATGCAGGTGCGCACGTAAGGCACTGAAACAAAGTGCTGCAAAAATATTTCCGCGAAATGTCCTATCTCGAGTAACGATGTTCAGAGCCACTGCATTTTAGTTAAAATCATTTCCCACCAACTTCTTTCAGGGTCTTACATATGTATCTGTAGTTCTGCTTCATGTTTATTAACAGCGTGGCTTCGAATAGCAGTGCCCCTCATTTGACTGAACCAATGAAAATAATGCTACGACGAAATAATGATTTACGGGCAGAAGTCTATGACGCTCCAACCATTGGCCGTGAAGAACGACAGATGTTCACATAAGTCACTGGAACTAGAGGGTGCAGTTTTCTTATCGCCAAAGATCAGTCAGTGACTCTAATGTTGTTGCTTTCTCTATCCATAGACACAGGTTAGAGGAAAAAATACTTCACTCCTCTGTGATCTGTAACAGCTGTGCGATCATAAACTAGTTATTTTTTCACACTCGTGTTTACTGTACGTATTTTTATTATCTTTGGTTTTACACGCGTAGTTATAATCGCGAGAGAATCTTAGTTCATTGACTAACAATACCCGAGCAATGGCGAACGATCAGATCATGTTTGAGATGTAACGTCGTTCACGAGATACGGTTTCACTTCCTGTGGCAGCAACTGTGGTCAGCCATAACAAGATCCACTAGATTATTTTGAACCTCGAGAAGATAAAGCGGAAGAAAGTGGAAATGACAGGAAGTGTGGCAATATTTTCTGGCATACAGCTTAGAGTTTCTTAAGGGAAAGGTCCACCTCAGTTTTCGTATTTTTTTATTTTTATATTTGTACCAGATATTATTTTTCTTATTTTAGAAAATTGTGACTAAATCTTCCTGTTAGGAAAATTTTGTATCTCTTATAGTTTTTGTGTAATGAGTCGTAAACGTCAAAATTTACACTTCACTATTTAATGCACGTCACTAAAACCCATACATACCAAACAGAAAAAAATGCACAGTGTATAACAGCGTTGTAGACTGTGATTTGACACACATGAAAACGAAAAATATATAATCTTGTATATTAAAAAAAAAAATGTTGAGAATTTTTAAATTTTCATTTTAAAATTCAGCATTTTCTATTAAATACAAAAATATTTTATTTCTTGTTTTATATATGTCAAATCATAGCCCACAACATCGTTATACATCGTGAATTTTTTCGGTTTGGTATATCAGTTGGTTTTAGTGACGTGCATAAAATAGCGAAGTTTTCCTATGGATTTTAAGCGGCGACCCTACAATGTTATTTGTGGGAAGTTGGTAATAAAGTACAGCGCATGCTTTCAACGATGTTTTATTTACAAATCTGGGTAGTATTTTTCCAGTTACAATTGCCTTAAAAAAAAGCCGTTTTTAAGCCATTTAAAGGGCTTCATGTTGGAGTTTTAAAATGATAGAAGCATATTATTTTCGTAGGTAAACATATAGTGAATAAGTTTAGCTGTTTCACGTATAAAACAATAGGCGCGGCATTCTACAACGCCGTTCATGCGTAAGGTGCGAAAGTCTCTTAAGGCCTCGCTCTTTAGTTTAGCAGTGGTTAAAAAAAAAAAATATATATATATATATATATATATATGTATATATATTTTAACAGAAATTAACACACGTATCAAAAATTCATTCTGGCAATTTTAACTCTTATATATCATCGTTTGTATCTGAATTTTTCTGTTGTAACACACCAAACGGACTTTTAGATTTATGCCTTAGAAGTATCACATATTTTGTTGTCATAATAAGCCCAAATGATGCAAAATATTTGAGTTATTTGCTACTGTTTGAAATAAATGAATGATCATGGCCTTAAGAGACGGTATCAAAAGGAAGACAGACGCCAGCAGAGCTTATCGTGCTTAGAGGCTATGATGCGCGTGATTAGTGGGCAATAGTCAGCCTTATAGCTTCACTCTTCCCAGTAAGTTAAGGAAGAGTGAAGCAAGGACAGGCACACTAAGGAAATGGTAAGAAAGATGGGACGAATCCACAAAAGGTAGAGTTACACATTGTATATTTCCTAATGTAGACGAACGCCTAAAACATCAATGGTTTGTGGCAGACCACTACATGTCGCAATTGATGACAGGTCATGGTAATTATAAAAGGAAATTGCATGGATTTAATTTAGTTGAGTCACCCTTCTGCAGAATCTGCAAAGTAAATGATGATGTAATTCACATTATACAAGACTGCCCGAAAATAGAAGATCTAAGAATCGACCTGAAAAGAAAACACAACATCCAAGAAGAGGAAGATATCGATGTAAGAGAGATGATGTTAACCAAAGAAGGAGCAGTCTCTATGAAGGTATTTGCAAAGGAAGTAGGAAAGAGACTTGAAGTGTTCGACTCCTGGCTAGCAGAGAACCCAGATGAAACAGAGGAAAATGACTAACCAAATCAAGACAAGATAGCTCCATGGATACGATGACCACAGCAATGAAAATGGCAAATGACATTAAGTAATAAAAATAATATATATAAAATGCAACCTATTCTCCCTACGTTACCCAGAAAGGGTGTGGTTGCAGAGAGACAAATTGGGTTCTACTCTGCGTGGCCCTGGCCACGAAAAAAAAAAAGTCAGCCTTATAGCTAGCGTGCTTCCATGCTCCTTGCAGTACAATAACACGCATATTATATACGCAACTATAAGATATTATTGCACGTGTGGAAAGTCAAAGGATTGAACAACATATTCTGTTATGTACTTTCCTCTTTTACCTGCAGGGCACTGAGCACCAAAGCCTTAGGAATATTACGTCTTATCATGTTTACTATTGTTTTTATCTCTTAAACGACTTACGGCAGGTAAGGTAAAACGTGGCGTCTCCAGAAAATAGCTTTTTATCTTTCGTGGAAAAAAACCGTACTCTTAGAACAGTAATTTATACAGCTGATGGTTTTTGGTGAAAAGAATTATGCAACATTTTGTTGCAATATATCGTGTGCATATCTGCAGCTCTGCTTCATGGTCAGTGATTAGATGTTTTTAACTCTCAACGTCTAGTGTTCTACCCGTAAATCACAGACGTGTGGTGTCGCAGTAACCTTATTCTCATTGGCTCAGTCGAATATACTACTTCTCTCCGCAAACACACTCTACCAATAGCCACGAAGCAGAAAGGCAGATGTGAGAGTTATGCATTGTCACGGAATGTTGCATAATTCTTTTTACTCATAATCACCAGCTCTAGTAATTTACGTACGGACGGGTATACGCAATTATACTAACTTTACAGAATACTCCTGTTAAGACCCTTCAATGCTAATCGTAACTACAGATCTCAAGGGAAAGTAAATTTTTCTCAATTCAACGACACAGTCAGCTGGACTCCACAGCCACAGAAGATTTAGGAATACAGAATTGAAATAGCCGGCAGGACAGCGAACTCAGTCGCACACGCCAGCAAAATGTCTTTCCTGGCCAGCAACATGGCGGATAAGCCTACGGCCAATCAGCGTAATGCGGCTGCCCTGCTAACCGGTAGCCAGGCCAATTGGAAACCTGCTGTAACATGCAGGAGCCAAACAGACACGGGGCCTGTATGAACAAACTTGAGCAGCCAATAAGCGGCGAAGTTCGCTTGTATCAAAAGAGCCGCCACGTCATTTCA
>PNEQ01132833.1:7351-36941 GCA_003012365.1 Medauroidea extradentata | reverse complement strand
AGGCCCACAGGAACGTGACGTCACCATGCGGGCCTAAACGTACACCAGTGGAAGGCCCAAAGGAACGTGACGTCACCATGCGGGCCTAAACGTACACCAGTGGAAGGCCCACAGGAACGTGACGTCACCATGCGGGCCTAAACGTACACCAGTGGAAGGCCCACAGGAACGTGATGTCACCATGCGGGCCTAAACGTCCACCAGTGGAAGGCCAACAGGAACGTGACATCACCATGCGGGCCTAAACGTACACCAGTGGAAGGCCCACAGGAACGTGACGTCACCATACGGGCCTAAACGTACACCAGTGGAAGGCCCACAGGAACGTGATGTCACCATGCGGGCCTAAACGTCCACCAGTGGAAGGCCAATAGGAACGTGACGTCACCATGCGGGCCTAAACGTACACCAGTGGAAGGCCCACAGGAACGTGACGTCACCATGCGGGCCTAAACGTACACCAGTGGAAGGCCAGCTTTACTAGGTGCTTGTAGGCATCTGCTTTCCCTGGAGGATGACATGACAAGAGGTCTTACGGTGTAGAAGTGCAGGAATGAAAATGGCGAGGCAAATGGGAGATTTACGAGTAAACCCACCAACCAGCTACATCATTCAGCATGTTTCCCATGTGCGAAAATCCAGGGACCAACCCCACTGGGAATCGAACCCACATCAGAGTGTTGGGAGGTGCTTGTGCTATCCACTATGCCAACCATGGCCCCAACTCTGTATTAAAGAGGTTGTAACAAGGTTTCACTAGATTCATTATTTTCCAGATTAAAAGTCTCGATGCTGCTTTAGTAAAAAAAATCCCTGCATATGTATAACTAAATTAAAAATAAAAACATTGCTTAAGTACTGACCTGGATTCTTAAAATTTTTCATACATTAGTAAAGGTGATTTTAATAGGTATCAAATTCATTCAAACCTACATGCACTTTGTGAGAAAAAGTATGTATTTCAAGTCCAGTGAAATTTGAAAACTTGTTTCACACTATTCCAAACCAGCAATCATCATCTTCAAGCCAAGAACATTTGTTAACAAATTCCCAAAACAAATACATAGCTGCCAACTTGTATGGGTGAATATCACATTGAAGAGTGGCTAACCTGAGACAAGAAGGAAGGCACGGAGTAGATGTACGCATGAGGGCAGGAGTCCTTGCGCACTACAGCTGCCAAATAGCTCTGGTCACAGCTAACTCCGAGGTGAGTTGCCTCAGATGGAAGTGGCACCACTCTGCGTGGGAACTCAGCAAGATCTCCTCTCACGCTGCCCGAGCCCACAGCTGCCAGACTGCTGGTCCTGATAACTACACACAGGATTACTGTCATTCACAAACATTTCATACCCAATTATTTTTTAAAACAAAATATTTATAAATAACAGATAATACTCTATTAACTAAGCTTCTGTAACTTTCTACAAAACTATGTTGTTTTTAACTAAGCATACAAGTGCTTTTCAGTAATATTTATATTTATTTTTTATTTTAATGGACTTTATGTCTTATTGTCAACGAGGTCCTTACAGACACTTATACAAAACTTCACACAAGGGGAGAAACTGGGAGATATATCGGCCATGGCTCAAAGTTAAAGAACCATCCCTGAAATTTTCCACAAGCAATTTGGGGAAACCATGGTAAACCAAAACCAGGATGGCCAGAGCTGGGCACCAGATGCACATCCACTCTAATGTGAGTCCAACATGTTACTGTTGTGCCAGCTTGATCGGCAACTAAGAAATAGTAGTTGTTAAACATTTTCTAACATTACTTACCCTAATAAAACAAATTTTGTTATGTTAATTTGTAAAATAAAATATCAACATTATAGTGAGGACTTTTATTGTAACACACACACAAAAACACAAACAAAAAACACACACAAAGAGTGTTATATCCAGCGCACATTCTTTATACATCTGGGTATGTTTTTAGTTATATCATGTTCAAAATGACACACGTTTAAGTTTTACCCTAGTGGAGGAATGACGATGGCAGCTGGCAGGAAATTTTTAAGTACTGCTTACAGCTAGCTTTAAGAGGCCAGTGTACCTGACCCATGAATGGAGTTGAAAGGTGCCACCTTTCTTCTTTTATGTGTAAAACTGCTGAACTTTTTCCCAATATGTTTATCTATGGAGAGAACACACAGTTGAAACTTTGCACCAATAATTTTAAAAACAAAACACAGTGTGACATAAATATGATTTTGGGGCCCCTCAAAATGGCTTCTTTTCAACTACTGTAACTATAAAAATACTGCCTGGATCCATAAAACACAACACTGTCAGCATGCGAAGGGACTTTACTACAAACTTTCCAGATACAAAATTGTAGGGTTGCCGCTGCTAATATAAATGAAACCATTATAGTCTGTAAGCAGGGACAATCTACAGGCCATCTTCGTACTGAGCATGCAGATGGATGTTTCAACAGGACTGAGTGCCATGACATCTGCAGGTCAGAACACTGTTTACAATCAGCTTACTGGACAAACAATCCGCCATAAAGAACTTACAGATTGTTCATCGCAGTAGCCTCCAAAGTCCCCTGATTGCAGTGTCATTTTTTCTTGCAGAAGTATGAAAACTTCATTTCCTTAGACACATCTCAAAAGTAATTCAAAGTTTTTAAGAGCATGCATGTAAAAATTAGATCCCTGTGCAATTGGGCAACCCTTTTGGAAACACAGTGTATAGGAGGATTATTTTCAATCATTGTTACTATATTAATACACCAAAAAATATATTGTATCAGTTTTCAGTGTAACATTTAGAGAAGTGGAAAAATAACTACTTAATTTTAATGAAACTTAAATTAAATAAAAAAATTAATACACAAAAATACCCTATAAAAAGTAAAAAATTATATATTAAAATTATTATTGGCCCTTAAAAATTTCTGGGAACCATTAAGTAAACAAAATAGGGAATTTAAATTAGCAATCTTAAACTAAATGAGTAACTGCAACTATGATAACTCAAAAAGATAAAACATATTTTAAGTTGAGGTACAATTGAATTGCAAATTTTGGATTGATAAGTACAGTAATTTTGTAATTTTAGCCTTGTTGTTTTGTTCTATTTTGTTTGAACTTCGCTAATTTCAAGTCCCTATATTGTTTATTTTGTGGCCACCCGACATTTCCGGGTCAGCAATAATTTGTAAGTATTATTTTTTACTATTTAAAAAATAATTCTGTTTTTTTTTTTTTATTTATTTATTTTTTGTAGCTTTTAAACTTGAATGTTTCTACAATAATTTTGAACATCAAATAAAATAATATTCATTTTCATACAGTTTAAAAAGTACGGAAGTATTTGTTGTGTCGTACAAAACTTGTTAATATCTCAATACAAAATTCATGTACATAAGTACACTAAATAATAATTTAATACACAATTTTTTACAACATAAAAATAAATAATTAAACAGTAAAATATGAATAAAGTTTTATGTACAACAATATTCACAGTATCAAATATCAATGTTACAAACATTATATACATGTAATAACATGACAGAAAACAATTCAGAAATAAAATCTGAAACAAGAAAACTGAACAATTTTTTAGATCTCAAAAAAAGGAACAATAGAGAAAAATTGGACAGAGGAAAGGGAAAAAAACATTGTGAACTAATGAATAAGCTGTGGGAAGAAAAGAAGTTCACATGATCTCCAAAAGGGATATAAGCAATAATAATATATGATTAAATATTTATTATGACTACAAGACAGGTAAAACACTTGGTTGCATAAAAGACTACCTATTACTGATTACTGAACTACAGACACTATGCACATATGCAGACCATCAGGTCAATGTTACCATAATGCACCAACATTAAATACAACATAAAAATGTAATAAACATTCCATTATATGTGTGTGAAGGTGTGTGTATAGCCTATGTGAAATTGTCACACCAATTCAGAAAAAAGCTAAGTAATTTTAAGCAACTGGACAAATTTTCATCAATTACAGTTAAGAACAATCTCAATGTAAACAGCTTTCAATTTTAAAAAAAATTTAAGTTGGTCCACCCGTATGGGAGCTAGAAATTCACATAATAACACTCAGACGAATGCATATAGCCATCAAACTTATAACATTCCTTCTTTTTTGTCAGGGGTTAAAAACTGTTTTTTACTGTCCTACCTCAAAATATACTACCTGGATACATGTGAACCTATGATCCATGCTACTCTGAACTTTGCTACAGAAATAACTTTTAACAAAAAAAAAACATATGTTATATATGTGTGTGTCTGTGTGTGCATGGGTGTGTGTGTCTATATTTACATGGTCAGCGGATGTAAAACTTGCTTGTTAGTTCAGTGCTTGGTTCTCAGTGCTGAGGCGGTAGTTGAAGTGTGTTTCTTTGGTTCTGAGCCACCAACGCTCAACGCACACTTCACGTCTGCTTGGTCTTTTTATTTTTTTGTTTTTACGTTGGTGTATACCACTTAATCAACATGCCTTATGGCCAGGGTCGCTTAATCCTTTGACCACATTTCTTTTTTTATATTTGAAAAAAATATTTATTTATTCCTTGTTCTTAAAAGATTGAATACAGATTTTTACTCTGAAATATATCAAAATAAACAACAAAAATTACTTAACTTAAATAAACCTAAATATTATTTCCTAAAATTTTAATGCCCTTTTATTTCGACTTTTTTTTAATTATATTAACTGAAACATTATTATTCTTAAACTACATTTTAAATTATGTTCCACAAACTATTTTCTATGATTTACAGATGCTGTTAGTGTAGTATGACCTACAAAATGGTATATTTACAGCATTCTATGCACAATTTTTATCCATACAAGTAGGTAGAGAACAACAACACTGCACAGTGAAATATTCATTACTTTTCAAAGTAAAATACTATGTAAACATTCTCCTTTCCTGTATTGGTATTTAAAAAAAAAGTTTTATACAAAATTCCTAAAAATAATCTAATCTCATTTTCAGTAAGCCTACTTGGTGTCCATGTCTGTTTCTCTAACAACTATTTCAATCCTTGCCTGATGAAAGTATAATTCAAAACACTCCTATGCTCAGTTCTGGACAGGAAATTAAACTAAATTTGTGTTTGTTTTTGAGAAAGCGATATTTGTGTTTTCCTATTTTCCACAGTGTGTTAACAGCTTCAACCTCTCGTTTCTTTTCTGTCATGTTATTTGTTCAACAGCTTTTTCTCAGTCTGATGTTTGCTTCTTCTAAGAATTTATCTGAAACTTATTTCTCCTTGTAAAAAATCCCCCCCCCCCCCAAACATTGCAGCCAAATTATTTAGTGTTTGTTCTGCAGCTGTTTTGTAATTCCACTTTCTTAAATCATACTTTTTCTCTTTTCTTCCTCTGCAGTTCCCTTTGTCTTAGACTCAGATTCATATTTTGCTGACTCTCCTAGTTCTTTTTTTTCTTTCTAAAGTAAGTCCAGTAACTTGTGTGGACAATGTATACCAGAACCTAGAGCTCTTTGGTAATAGGGATTAGCTGTGGTTTCATTGCAAACATTCTCATAACACTCTTCAGTACAATGTAATAATTTAAACGTCCTTTCAGACGAGATTTTTTCATATGTCAATGAACAAACGTACTGTGCACTAGGGCTGTTCGATATCAGAAATACTGATATTGATATTAAATTCAGTTGCATACTCAGTACTTTCAGTTTATCGATAATACCGTAGCTTTATGGTATATCGGTTATACAGTAACTTTACGGTATATCAATAATATAGTTACTTTTTGGTATATTGATAATATTTTTTAACTTTTCGGTATATCTATAACACTGTAACTTTTCTGTATATCTGTAACGTTAACTTTTCTGTGTATTGATATGCTGATAACATAGTTTTTTTTTTTAAATCAACTTTTTAATTTTGGTTTTTCATAGCTTTTTATTTTTCTGTATAGATTTTTCTATGGTATTTATTAACATCCTTATTTTTTTATTTAATTTAATAAAATCTATCTGCCAGTAACTCGAAAAACCAGTTTTGTTAAAAATTTGTAATGAAACTGATAATACCAAACTTGTAGGTTTAGATACACGCTCTAATTTCAGAATCACATTTCTAAAGACAACCAAATAAGTGTTCCAATTTTAATGCATTGTGTAAATAACACTTCACTACGGTAAAAGCATCGAAATTCGATACCTTAAGGATATTTTGGCATAAAATAATTTCTAGCATCCAACTACAATGCTTATGATGCACAATGTATATATCGGACCAAATGTTTGAACCGTCCGCTTTGAATCTTAATGTTTACAAATGAATTTGGGTAAGTAGTTTTTATGTATTAATTTTTTAAATAACCCCCCCTTGCAAATGCACCGAAGTTCGATAGCAACTAGGTGCGTGTTGGGATATCTGATAGCTGCTGCGGGCAAGTTCGATACTTTCAGAAAACCGAGTATAGCTAACAAAAGATGCGTCTGAGAGAAAAAATGCAGAGTACAGCTTATGTTGGCAACAAAATAATGAAGTACCTTCTGCGTAATTATTCCATGTGTAGAGGTTTAGAAGTTAACTTTGAAAAACCATTGCCATCCGAATGTGAAAGGCAACATCTTGATGTACCTACAAATAGGGACCTCACAGAGGAAAATGGCGCGGCAGTAAATTTGTCACCAACAAAACTACTATAATGAAAACATACTAAACAAAACTGTAGATTAAGTTACGTTCACTCAGAAATAGATGAAACACTTAATAACAAATCATGAAGTTAGTCAAAGCACAGACTCAGATATTTACATGTTCATAGTGTTTTTCTCTTGTTTGAAATTCAATGCACTTGTTGCACTCTGAAAACTGAAAAAGTTTATGCAAGTATCACGAGATTTCCCGCGACGAGTTCGTGAATTTTACTCTCTGAACAAATGGATGACATCTGAAGTTCAATACAGAACATTTTTGATACTAAGTTAAATTTAATTATTTTCAGCAATACTTTTTTTTAACCCAAGCACTGATAAAAAAAGCTTTAACAATAACTTAGTCTCAGTTCGCTCAGAAACAAAGAAAATGTAGCAACAAACCATGGAACTAGTAATTGCAGACATTTAGATATTAACCATGATATAAACAAACCATTAACTTAAGACTAACTCAAGTTCACACAGAAATGCAGGAAACATTATTAATAAACAATGGAGTACGTAACTACACACATCTAGATATTAACAAAACAACAGACAAACTTAAGGGTCCCGCCTACCTACACAATTAGGGGCTCAGAAGTGACCGAGCTATAAAGTCGGCCGTGAAATGCAGCATCACCACAACAAACTAAGCACTGAACTAGAGTAAAATATTCCCGCCGATCCATTTTTATTGTGGGATTTTATACAGTGGCCAGATTATTTTACTGGTGGAAAATCAGTAGCAAAGTTCAGTGCATGTTCATATCTGACTTTCAAACATACTCGGTTAGCAAGTGCATTTTCAAATACAAGTCTGGAAAGGCAGTTTTTAGCATTTTAAAGGTCTTAGAAACTGTATTTTGTAATAAGTTTTGTGCCTTAAAAATTACAATCTCTCCTTGTGTAAGGTGAATTTTCTTTTGTTTACAGGTGTAATAGGCACACATGAACGAGTTTCGTAACAAACGTTTTTACAAACACACTGCAACACATTTAAAGCACTTGGTAGGCAATGCCCTAAGTTCACTCAGAAACAAGGGAAACACAATAAACAGTGCAGTCAGTCATTACACTAATAGCACACATTTAGATATAAACAAAAAGCAGACAAATTCTTTCAGAAACAAAGTGAACACACAGTAACAAACCGTGGAGTCACAAAGAGTTTACGAAAGTTATTGCACTCAGAAGTGGTTAACATCTTATTAGCTAAAACTAAATTGTAATTTACTCATAGATATCTATTGGGCTGCTGAATACATATCTCATTCGAGTGCCAAACTGCTGAACACTAGGAGCTGGTAGTATACCAAACACCTTCCTTGGAGATGAAGGTCTTGTTTTGTGTATCTATAGACCTCATTCCCAGGACAGCAATATCATCTTCTTCACACATCTGTACAACACACACATATTTGTAAATGCTTGCCGTTTGCCGCCACGAAATGACACCACAACAAAGAACCCTGCTTCACATTGTCTTTTGTGGGTTCTTCCATCATTACTACGTCTTTGTCAAAATGTCCATCATCAATGTTATCATCACTATCAGTCTTGTCAATAATGGGTTTCTCTTGGCACGTGTTTTGCTGGCTGTCTCTCTTCTCTGCACATCAAGCTGCCCTCTCTTCCTTCTGTAGCTGCAGCTCAGCCTTGACTTTTGCTTTCTTGTCGCACTGTTCAATCCAAACATCTGAAAAAGCGACTGATGGAGTCAGTTCTTTTGGTGCTCTGGTGTTTGGTTTACGAGGTGTTTGTGACGGCCACACAAATGCCATTTTAAAGGGTGACGAGATTGTTACAGTGGTTGCTGAGCTGGCAGATGAGCGTTTCCTATGAGGGACACATATGGTAAGTGATTGTGATGAAGTGATATCTTCTCGTGATTGAGCAGATGTTCATGATGGGTGCGACAGCAGAGGAGGGATGGTTGTTATGTGCAGTTGTTTTGGTTGAGATGTGGCCATGACACGCCAGTACTTAAACAACTCTCCATACTGTGATTCACCTTCACCTGCAGCCTCGAACTCTCGGACTTTTGCCTCACCCAAATAGTCCAGCAGACAGTCCAACGCACACTGTCTCTTCTCATGATGATTGCACTGCACTGCATGTGGCGGTGGTGACTATGTTGCTGGTTGTGGTAGAGGTGATGTTACTGATTGTGGTGTTGGTTGGGACGATGTTGCTAGTTGTAGTGTTGGTGGGGATGCTGTTTCTAGTCGTAGTGGGGATGGAGATGATGTTGTTGGTCGTAGCAGTGGTGGGGATGATGTGCCCATTGAGTGCACTGTAGGTAGAGGTGTTGCTGGTGGTGTAGCAGCAGGTACCGCCGACATGTCAGGTGGTGATGAACCTGTCCCAGCTGTAGATGTGGTCAGTGCTGTGGGTATTTCTGTCGGATGTAGTGCAGTTGATTGTGCATTTGTCAACAGTAAATCTGTACATTGTGAAGCAGTGGGGTCCCAGGGACACAGATCACATTTCCTGAACCCTGCATTCCCAATGTCAGGTGTGGCACATTTCTTTATTGTTGCATCAAGCAGTTGAGCGAAGTCCTTCTTCTTGAAAACTATGTCCCTGTTTGCCTCAACCTGCTGCATTCGCCACTTGTGAATAGCTTTCTTCTATCCACTTTTCAATGGCTCAAACACAGTGACATCCATCGGCTGTAGGATGTGATTGCATTGGGCAGCAGTGCCACCAACACTATGTCGTTTTCACGGCAGAACTTGCTGGTGTGCAATGTCAGATGTGACGAGTGGCCATCAATAAATAGGATGACTGAACGAGGAACATTGTTGTCACTCAGCCATGGTGGAATATGTAGGTAACATATTCATAAAATACTGACCTGTCATCCACCCATTTGCTGACTTTCCCAGTCCCCATCCTGAAGGCATGGAATACACAATATCTTGGGGGAATCTCTCATATTTAAAACATACAAGCGGTGGGTACACTTCACCTGCAGCATTTGTATTTATTAGTACAGTGAGAGATTCCTTGTCATCGCTATTAACCTTGTGGTAAACAGTTCTTGTTCCTCTTTCAGCGAGTACCCCCGAACCTTAAGGGTTCAAGACAAAGGCAGTCTCGTCTGCATTATAAATACGCCATGGGTCATAAAATATGTCTATAATCAGTTTCCCCTTCACGTAGCTGTCATCATCTTGAAGCCAAGATACGAGGCGTGGCATTGTGATAGCAGCACGACTGGCAGTTGGATTTTGGGGTGTCCTGATTGTGATCTCAGGGTGGCGCTTGAGGAAGCCTTGGTACCAGGATCGCCCTGGATGGCCGTTCTGGAAAGGTGTTGGTCTTTTTAAATTCTTGACCAACTGCTGTACACTGTTCAATAGATTGTCTTTCGTTACAGGGAAACCTGCTTGAGAACTAGTGACAGCCCACATAACTATAATGTCCTCTTCCTCTGATGTCTGTACCGTAGGTGCACCCATGTCGTAGATGGACTTTTGCCCGACATCTTATCATGGGCTGACGAATATACAACACCATGTTTTCATGCAGCTTGATAGATATTCAAACCCTTGTGTACGACATCATGCACTGCAGCCATCACGGCTTCACGTTTCCTGCACACACATAGTATTACACTGTTAGGTTACTTTACACCCTGTACTTTTGTTTCGTTACAGCACAAAAGATAAGATAAGATAGTTTACCGACACCAATATTAATACAACACGATCAGTCATAGTATTGAACATGTGTGACAAGAATAGCCAAGCAATGGCATTGCCTGGGGCTTTAAGTGCACCTAAGTAAACTTATTAAACTCGTGCCCTACTTCTGTATTCTGAATTTATATTTATACAGCCACGTGTATTTCAGCTAATTACCGTAACCAATATCAATACAACATGATCAGTCACAGTATCGAACATGTGTGTCAACAATAGTTGAACAATGACATTGCCTGGGGCTTTATGTACAGCAAAGTAAACTTAATAAACTCGTGCCCTACTTCTGTATTCTGAATTTATATTTATACAGCCACGTGTATTTCAGATAATTACCGCAACCAATATCAATACAACACGATCAGTCGCAGTATAGAACATGTGTGTCAACAATAGTCGAACAATGGCATTGCCTGGGGCTTTATGTACAGCTAAGTAAACTTATTAAACTCGTGCCCTAATTCTGTATTCTGTATTTATATTGGTACTGCCACGTGTATTTCAGCTAATTACCTAAACTAAAGTCATTACAACTTTATTTTGTGCATTATCGAACATTTGTGCACAGTGTATGAAAGTTCGACAATTGTCACAAAACTTTACTTATGCTCGAATTTGGTTTTTCTGTACACATTTTTGCTATCCGGGATGTTATACTTAGAGACATTTCAATAGAACACAAATTTTTGCACTCTCTAACTTTCGTACAACGGCTTTTCCGGTGTACACAAGTTCGATACCCTCATAATATCCCGCCAAAATAATAAATATGTATAAATGTTATATCCTATATGTTCGGCAACATGTACTTATGCTAACAATTCTGGGCACAGTCTATTAAACATTATATTACGCACCACAAACATTAAGAGGTATACTTACCTGCTTATGGAATTTTGCAGTAACACCTAACACCAGCAACATCAACGCCCAGCAACATGACAATATTTTTTTACATCCGACGTTTGTGCGGCGAAGGGTTGCGAACTACTGTGTTCGAAAGCGGAATATCTATAGAACATACCACACTATCGATACGTACACAGGATTAATTTTTATTGACCCAAATAGCTAGCACTATCAAACTTCTATACAGTCACGAACTTCGGTACGTTTACCTTATACGTGTTCGAGATGACAAATACACACATTCTCATAAACATTCGCAACATACTGACAGCACATGTCTCATAAAATTACATCAATAAATGCAGGTATGCAAGTTCTTTTCCCTTTCATTGATTGTTGTTGATTATTCTAAACAAAAATAACCACCATCTAAAACTGGAAAATTTTGCTAGTTTATTATGACAGAATAAAAACTTTGAAATTCCATTTATACTTGAACCAAGTTATTAGTATGACAAATGGCTCTTAACTAAGAGAATCTAATCCGGAATAGATTTCCCACCATTTGAACTCTTTGCTGCAAGTTTATCTCTGACGCAATTTTTGAAGAGCATCAGGTTAAACCAATTGAGGCCAAACATAGAGAAAACCGAAACCTGAAATTTTGAATGTAGTCTACCAAGTATTTCAATACTCTATGCAACACTTCCATTATCATCTGTAACTGCACGATTCAGTACTTACGGGGCCTCCCTAGATAGACTGTGTTTGTGTGAGAGGCCGGAGCGGTAAGGTTGCCATTGACCGACGTATGTAATGTATTATCTTCTCTCTGCTCAAGCTACTCAGCTGGCGTACAGTGCTTTACTATTGTCCTTTTTCCTATGGGACTTTAAGCGGTGACATTATTTTATTTGTGGCCAGCACAATATAAAGTCTATCACTTGTTTCTATAGCTGTTTTTTTTTTTTCGAATCTTGTTATTTTTACAGATACAGTAGTCTAAAAGAACCCATTTTTGACAATTTTGATGAGACAGAAAATGACGTTTTAAATAAATGTGTAAATTTTTTAAACTATAGTGACATAGTTTCAAGTGTGTCTTCTTTTCGCAGATATACAAATACAATGTGCATTAAGTAGTTTCGTCAAAAAGAGAATAGTCGCAACTCGCTGCAACACATTTTGAGTCATCATTTTTAGTTAATGATATGTTACGTAATTTTACTTCAAAATTAATTACAAATACAATCGGTTATAACTGACATTGATTACCATTATTTTTACATTATTTGCATCTGGCTACAGCTTCAATTTCTTCGATATCAAAATATTCCCAGGCTAAACTTCATGACTTTCTTTTTTCTCTGCTGCTCAATATTATTCTTTATGCAGATAAATCAACCGCCAGACTTGACACAGTGAATGACACTAGTAATAGAGATGGCATAGTATAACCGGCTGGCTCAGGTATAGCGAGAAGTTTCAAGAATCTGAGAAAACAAAATTACCCTCGTTCCCAAAGGTCTGTTGCAGTACCGCACATGTTGTTTACTATAGAAGGTGGCTGATCTGTTATCAGTGCAGACTCAAGGTGCTAATGAAAATTCACTCGATCTAGTATAGTAGGTTACCTCAGTCATATGACCAGGTTTTCTCGATAACCAGGATTTGATAATACCTGCAATGCTATTCAATGTTTTAACATGAAGGAAATAAAAAAACCTACCTCACAGGTAAACTTAACTGGGGTAATATTCCAAACATTAAAACCTCGAGATTTTGTCTGACCTACCCTACCCCCGTGAAATTTCATGAGCACATTACGGGCGTCACATGGCCACTATCCATGTGTGCTGAGTGGTGATGAAATACAAATTTATTATTATTTACGGAGAAAAAATACAAAACTGAAAACTGATAAACATGTTTGCATTACTTCAAATGTTGTAACTACACTAAACGTGTTAATTCATATCATGGATAGATTTTGATCCGCACGTAACATCTAGGTCTTTAGTGCTGGTGAGAGGTGACATGAGGTATGGAGTAGAGATGGAATGAAGGGGTGTGCAGAACGGGAGATCCCCAAGAAACTTCGCCGACCAGTGACATTGTCTGACATGATTCCCACATACGAAAATCCGAGGAACGACCCGGCCGGAGATCGAACCCGATTTCCTTTGTGGGAGGCGAGTGCTCTAGCTACTGCGCCAACTGCGGCTCCCAACAGATATCCTCTTCCACTTTCAAACAAAAATTTAAAAAAAAAAACTCAAGGACAAGTATGGAAATTCAAGCATTTTTCCAGGATTTTTAAGGACATATCAAAATCAAGGACAATTCAAGCTTTTCAAGAATTCAATGACGTGTGGTCACCATGAATATACACATTATTATCTGCATACAAATTCTAAATAAAGGGACACATAAAAAAAAAAAACTACAACGTTTTGTCAACCCAAAATAATAAAGCATAAACTTTGCTGGCAATGTTAATTATAGCATGCACGACGTCCATTTTCACAAGCTGGTTGCCACAATATACTAGTAATATTTTTTTGGAAATAATTATTTATTTCAACAGGCACATATATTCCGATTGTAAAAATTCTATGCAGAGGTATACAAGACCTTACGACGAAACAAAATAAAGCATAAACTCTGCCGCAAAGGGAAGATATAGTGAGTGCAAATTCCATTTGTGCAAGCTGTTTGCAGCGTTAGTGAAATATTTTTTATGAAAACAATTTCAATGTGCAGATGTATTCAGAACGTAATGCCAAAACTTTGCCGCAATGGAAATTAAAGCAAAATTAGGACTAAATTTTTCTGGCAACACACATTCTAGTAACTGCAATTTCCATTTTCGCCAGTTATTTGCCAGAATATTGTAATACAGTTTATTTGAATAATTAATTTGAACACACAGACACATTTTCTATTAATAATGGATACCCGGAAAGAGCATCATTAATTTTTCTTTGGATAAAAATAAAGCATTAACTTCGCCAGCAACATAAATTGAAGTGCCACAACGTCCATGTTCAGAAACTATTTGGCGGACCTCGTAATATAGTTAACTGAAATAATAATTAAATTTTGGATTGTCCGCTATCACTGGTTATTTGTCGGTCAGTTTTTAAAAACTATACTAAAAAAACACATATATGCAATTTTATTCGTACAGATTTCTAAACAAAAGGAAGGTTGAGAAATTTGTCCAATATATCCATTTCTTGATAAAAAAGAATTTTTGTACTATCTCGGATCCCAGGAGGTTTATCTTATGTCTACTTGTTTTACACAGCAAATGGATATGAAACTATGTATAAATAACGGGATGCACGCTTCACCTTTCCACAATGTGTGTTGTAATTCCAAACTGTCAACAATCACTTTGCAAGGGCAAGCAGTGGCTGCAAATGTGTGTTGAAGGGAACGGCAATGTGTTGTTTATATTCAGTTCGGCATCGAGAGCACAATCCTCGCCCTGCAGGTACTTGCTACAATAATACTCGACACGTGTCCAGGATCAGACAACACAACAAATAGAAATTACGTGTGTTTTGCACATGGAATTCCTGAAACAGATACACACACCACAAATGATGTTTCTGAAGATACTGCAGATTTGGCTATGCTCAACAGTCTTGAAAGTATAATTGACATACGTTCGCGAAGTAGTGTTACAGCAGCATAGTGTGTTCAGTATTATAGACTATTCAAATAAACGTCTCTCTTCCTAAATTCCAAATGCACTGGAAACTGGATTTCACATTGAGTACACTGTGTGTGCATAATCCCTTTCCTTCACTCAGTATGCCGTTATAATTATGCAAAGCCAGTCCCCTTCTTCTTTCAAGAAATAAAGAGTTGGAGAGAATAATGACACCAAGCAAGTTTGACAAGTATACCAAAGCAGGGTATTTCATCATTTGTTGTAGTCGTGAGTTTTGGACAGGCACATGGTCTGCTCGAGTAACTGAAGAAAACCTAATGTGAGCTCTTGAAAGTAAAGATTGTCTCACCCATGGACGCAGTATTACAGTAAGTACTTTGGCTCAATACATCTGCTCATTTCCAAAGTGTTTGAAAATGTTCAATGAAACACAGGAATTCTGTGGAAAGTAAATTCTCTATCTCTTGTGCACAGTACAGTCACAGACGAAATAGCTCCAGTTAGAGAAAACCAGCTGTTCATGCAGATAGTATGCATAATGAAGCATGACGCAGAAAGAGCTGAATACTTTAAGTACAAGCTTTCTCCACAACAAACTGCTTGTTTTGATGGTCCAATGAGACTGCCTTTGCTATACTTTTTATACACATTTCACCCAGAAGAAAAATGTGTCATTAAGGGGCCCGCCTACATAGCGCCTTAGCGGCCGTTCAACCACAAAAGCGGGATTGGGCTAACCCCTGTTGTGGAGGAGGTTGTCTCTTGCTCTCTCTGTTGTCCCCTCGGCTCGGTCTCGCGAATCCTTCAATTTTCCACAACACTGACTGCATATTTGCGCAGGACACACATTACAAGAACAAGATTTCCGCAAAATTTTCAGTTGTTACATGGCAAAAAAAAGTCACAGGATCGAAAACTAAAGGATAGATCTACTAAGGTTAAATGGTTTTAAGTAAAAAAAAAAAACAAAAAAGAACTGCATTACACAAGCTGGAAAAGGCACTAACTGGGAATGTTATAGCCCTATTTTCTAATTACAGTAGAACCCTGTTATAACATTTCTGGATATAACATTTTCCTGCATATAACATCACTTTTATTTGGTTCCCACCATTTTTACATAAAGCATAATGCTTTCATTTCCTGCTTATAACAACACTGGTATTTTAATTTCCTGCATATAACATCACTTTTTTCTCAGACATTAACCAAAACTCTGGTAAAATTTTTCTTAACTCTATTATTTTAATAAATTTACTAAGCTGTAGACTAAAAATATCTGTAAAAAAATTAATTAATGTCTGGGAATGTATCATAACTGTACTTTACAGTGATATTAAAGACTGTGATCCTGAAGATGGCAACCATGAACCTACAGAAGACAAGTGGGAGAGCCTCTATTATACACACAACGTATGTATTCGTCATGTTTCTGATAGCACAGTAACTATAGTCTCATTCAATCTCATTATAGGCTTATTTACTGTACATAAACTATCAAATTTTAAGGTACTTTTGTGTAATATCCTTAAAAAAACTGATTCCTGCTTATAACATTTTCCTACACATACCACTTTTTTTCACAGCTCCCTTGAAAAACGTTATAACAGGGTTCTACTGTACTTGAAACTGATAGAACTGAAACAATTTACCCTTAGTGTGAGGTACCTTAATATCTTTTACATGTCAAACACACAATCTCACGACTAATATTTTCTGTGAAAAAACGATTCTCCTGAACCTCTACATCACAACTTTCATGACAGGTAGGCAGGCCCCTTAAGCTCATGTACATTTGATATTGATGGAGATTTCATGCTGCAACAACAACATGGCCAAGACTTGCTAGAGATAACATGTGGTATGTAGTATGTGAAACAAGTAACGAAAAATTATCTGTATGCAGCCAGGAATGAAAACCCAGCAGCACGCTCAATGGGCACAAAGGAGATTGTGTCCTGATATTGTCTTCAGTAAACTGACTACGGTGTGTCTGCTTCAAGAATTAGTTGTGCAAAACATATATCACTTCCTTTGTTATGTTATCTATTCCTGGACACATGTCAATAATTATTGTACCAATTATCTGCTAGGTGAGGAAGTGTGCTTGCACTGCCAAGCTGAAATGTAAACTGGCCATTATTGGTCTACTCAACCCTTATTTGCAGGCAGCACTTGCCCTTACAAGGTGATTGGGAACAGTTTGGAACTACAACATCTATTGCAAGCGCTCCGTTATTTGTAAACAGTTTCCTACTCATCTGTCAAACTGAACAAATAGACATACAGTTGCAAAGTGCATAATACGAACAACAAACTTTGTGTTGTGTTACTTGTGTGAATTTTGTACTTTAAAGCCCCTGAAGCAAGTAACACAAAATTAAGTCAACAAAAAATATCTTTGCTTTTTAAAGATAAGGTGTGACATTATTCATCGTATAAGCTACACTGTCATTATGTTTATAAATGTTTACTTTTCAATTTGAGAACAATTCGAGCTTTACCGAACCATTAGTAGCATTTCACAATACAAGATAGAGTTTATAAGTGCAAATAAGTTATTACTGCATAAACATTTTAAAAACCTAAAAATTTACTAGGTATACGAAGATGAGGAAGTCCGATTACTTTGACATGTTCCCCAAGGCTAATAGTATCAATGTACCAAAATTCAGCTTTAGGTTATTATTATGGGATGAAACCCAATTCAACTGGGCTATCGTGACAAGATGTCTCACCTTGCATGCCTGAGGGGCAGCCTACAAATATCAGGCCAAACCGACTAGCTGCTGCCACCAGACTCACGTCTGCCGAGAAGGAAACATCTCCGGGCTGGAACACCTTCAGCCGACACATCAGCTTGAACCTAAAGTCCTGAATAAAAACAAAGACAATTATAACCTTTATTTACTGCAAATAAGCCACTTAAGAGGAGGTTATTCTAATAGGTAAGGATAGGTCAAACACCACCCAAATGTTCAGCAAAACATTCCCGCCAAATGATAAAAAAAATAATGGTAGAACCCTAGATCATATTAAGTAGGTTGGGCCTGAAATAGTGACTGTATTTAGGTGCAAAGTTATGTACTGTGCATATGCACTCTACTGATTTTTGCTTGTATTACACTGAATAATTACGTTGAATAATTCCTTGAATAACAGGTAATAACAGTGCAAAAAAATGTAAATGCTCAATGTTATTTATTCCCACATGAATAATTAGGTATCATCAAACTGTACAATATAATAGTTACATACGCTACTGTGTAAAACATAACTTTGAGGTGGGTTCTATTCAAATGTTCAAACATTATGATCATGTACATACACACATATTACTTGACATACATGGCTAATGCTGATTTAGATATACTGTATATTTTAAAAAGGAATAGAGTAATTTTTGCAAAGATTACAAGGCTATATGTGCTTGAAGTACTTACTGTCTATCAGAGCATATCACACATTAACAATATTCTCAGCTAACAGAATACAAATTGTGCTAAGCATTGTTAACATGCAAGCCTGATCAAAGAAATGTTTCATGTTACAAGTCTCTCGGCTCAGGAACCATATATAAGAACGTCTCATTGCCTCTATACATACAGCCGTCTACAGGTACATATGCAGTCACTTGACTTAACTGCTGTGTGGTCCCACAATAATGTTTAGCAAGTAAGTTAATGCAATACTCGTACGATCCTTTCAATGTTGTGAACTCAACTGCTCATAAATTAAAAATGACAGTGTGAATGCCTATTTCAGCCTTAAGGTAAACCCACCAACTATAGCTGGTGTTCCCTCTACCGCTTTTTTGATATCAAATAAAAAACAGGTTTTTCAACTGAAACAGAAATATTCCAACTGATTTCCCGAAGATATATGTACATTTGAACGAGTTGGCAACGCCACAAATCGTTTCCTTCGATCCTAGAATGATCTATTAATCTCAGTTCGTGCCAAAACGTGAAACACAGCTTGAATCCTACCAGTACTGCTGTAATGAAAATTGAGCACACATAATTTTCTGAACAATTAATGACCTTCCAGCTCATTAAAGTCAGTCAAACTGAAAATGTTACATTACAGACACAATCTAAGGTGCTTGATTATGTCTGTCGTGTGTACAGGATTCACTTTTTTCATCTTAAAGGGTCTGAAACTTCATTCAAAAAGTCTGACAAAGATGACAAGACTTGGGTATGATTACAAGACATACTAAAAATTGTGAAACCAACAGAGCTATGGTCTCCGCAAGGAAGAGATCACATTACACCCAGCAATGAGTGAGAACTTGTCGAAATTGTTCCTAGACAAGTCCATCAATTAACAGCATTCAGTTTACTTTATTTTATGACAAAAAGACCTTAATATAAAATTATGGGTACGTGTTTCTAGCTTAAAATATCAGTTTCAGCTTAAGAGTTTCACGTGACTGTATAAACGTTAGTAAATAAAGTTATAAACTCTAGTAAATAATGGTACGAAGTTGTTTTTCCTTCTATTGATGGACTGGACAGGTGGTTTCATACAACAAACATCATTAATACAATTCCTTTGTTTCATTGCATTTCAGAATAGATTATTTAATGAATTTAATTGTAGCCATTATAATTCTTCATAAATTAATTATTTGACTGTGATAATGTGTTTTACAAAATATTTATATGTTCAGGGGCTTGTAGTTTCCAATACACTCAAAGTATCAAGTTGAAATTACTTTTGTTTAAAAGATGCTAAAAAGTACTATCTATTAAAAATCAAAAATAATTACTACCCCTTCCCCACATGCCCCTTTTTTACCTTAAAAAACAGAACTTTTTGAAAATAAAATTTTATTTGGGGGTTATATATTGTAAAGCGGACTAAATAACATCTTAATTATTTATTTCCCTAGTAGCACTCATTGCTCTCTACTATGATTGAAAACCTTAAGTAATTACCACCCCTTCAATATTTTATGGCTAGCTAAATGTTGCAGAAACAGAGTGTTTTCAGGTACTATTCAACCCTAAAATAAGAAGGTTAGATTTGATTTCAGGTAAAATTTTCTCTGAACATAATAAAATATTTAGAGCCATTCCATTTCAATTCAGGCAGGTGCATGTCAGTCGACCATCACAGATTGCTTTAAAAAATTACAGCAGTTACAACCAGTGGAAATAAGAAGTACGTTAAAAGGATTTCACCCCCAAAAAATTTTTTGCGTGTGGAAAAAAAACCATGTTTTTAAAATGAGCAGTTCTTCAAAACTATTTAACTGATTCCACTGAATTTTTTTTAGGGATTATATTGAACACCAGTGTGGTATAGTTACAATGAGCCCCATGACAATATCTTTAAGGGAGAACAACTCCACAATTTGACAAAAAAGTTTCAATTTCTTAGATTTTCAAAAAAAAAATAAAAATTACAAGAAATAATTAATTTTTAGGAAAAGTAATTCTGACAATATGTAGACCCATCACAATAGTTTTAAAGAAAACATTGTATTTAATTCTAGGATTCGTGCAATTATTAACTTAAAATTTTTAATTTGACTAAATTTTACATAAGTGCCATTTTTGATTGGTAATAACTCAAAAACACCATTGTTTAAAAATCAGAAAATTTTTCAGTTTGTAGTCCCAACCTATATTAATAGCATGCACTTTGTTGGATAGTGTGTTTTTGCCTGTTAACTATTTCTAGAATTTTTCAAAAATGTAATATTTTTACATTTTCTAGGGTTTCCATGCTCACTTAAAAGATATATTTTGTTGATCTCCAAACATGAATGTGTAGTTTGTAACTAGTACTGAACTTGGAGAAACCTTGTTAATTGTAAAGGGAGAGTCCTTGTGTGAATATTTCTAGCTACTATAAGGGGAATCCCTGGTGACCACAAGGGGAATCACCTACAGAACTACAAGGGAATTCTCTAACTTACGTTGTGTGTAAAGTGAATGATTTAGCTGATGATAATCAAAGGTTTGTGGGTGTATCTATCATAGTAAATATAAATGATATTTTGTGTAGTAACTGTGTAACTTTTTATAAAAAGAAAGTTTTGGGACTTGCTCAAGAACCTGCAAAAGAAATACCTACTTCAGTGAATTATATGCCAGAGGATGAACTTGTCAGTGTTTTAAATAGCAGCATCAAAAAACTTGATGTAGATACATCACAATTGAAAATCCCTTCACAAGTGAAATTGGACCAGAGAGAAGATTATGTGAGGAGATAGAAGATAAAATTAGTAGACTAGTTAAAAACTGCAGCTGTGAACAAATTAAGACATATATCATATGTGTGTTTCAAGTGAGTCTGACGATGAAATGCCTGTATGTGCCAATTGTAGTCTGTGGTTTTCAAACATTAACTCAGCTCTCCATACTTGTAACTACAATGGAAAAGTGCAGCTGTGAACAAATTAAGACATATATCATATGTGTGTTTCAAGTGAGTCTGATGATGAAATGCCTGTATGTGCCAATTGTAGTCTGTGGTTTTCAAACATTAACTCAGCTCTCCATACTTGTAACTACAATGGAAAAGTGCAGCTACTAACATTGGTACCACAAACATTTAATAAAACTGAATTGAAGGTAAAACTACCTACATTGTCAAAGTACGTCATTGATAAATGTCGCACAGTTACAAAAGAAAAGGGAATTTATGCTGTACCTAACCCCTATAGTGGAGAACCTTTACCGGCACAGGTGCAAGCTTTAGGTATCATATTACATAGAAGATAGTAAAAATTGTTGAAGGGAAAGTCCAAACATAAAATATGTAATTTGTATAAAAGACGATAATGGTGAGAAAGTATGACAAGTATGACAAGGTCCATCAAAGAGGCGTACAAGGCATTCAAAAAATATAACCCTTCTAAAAAATTGGGTCACTCAAAGTTTTATGCCTTACGGCTGAAGTGAGTGAAAATTCAGCCTGAACAAATTGTATGTTCTTGTATTTACTGCAGTAACTTGAAACTAATTTGTGTAGCTCTTCGAAATACAACAAATAACAAAATTGAGGAAGAAGATCTTCTGCTGAAGTGTTAGTGTGACGAAACAAGGAATGAAGGTTGCTGGCTCGAGGAGTGTGGTGACTATCCTGGCACAGAAACATTAACTGTTGAGAAAATTTTGGCTTGGATGAAGGAGAAGAAGTTACATTTGAAACTTGGGAACATGGTGACCTCATAAAAATAACAGTACAGTATCTGTAAATAATTTTCTGGAACACGTAAGGCACTGGGTTAAGAAAGCTATTCCTCACAGTTATAATAATTAGGAAAATACAAAGGGTAGGATAGCTGAAGCAAGAAGTTCTGTTCAACAAAATAATGCTCTTGTTTTACATTTTTATTTTGCTGAGAACTGGTCAGTATTATCAGACGAAATCCAAACTTACCACTGGCAAACTGATCAGCTTTCACTTTGTACCTGTGTTTCATATTTTGGTGCAGAAATCAAAAGTTTTGTTGTATCTGATGATACAGTTCATGACTCTGCTCACATTCTCTATGCTTTAGAGATTATAAATCTTTCGCCAGTTAGAACGTTTGAGCTCTATTGTGTACATTACAGATGAGGCAGCTGCACATTTCAAAAATAGGTTTCAACTCTATGAACTATGTAAAAATATTCAAACTGTTGAAAAAAAAAAACAGATTTTTTTCTGCTACTGGGCATGGCAAAAGTGTATGTGATGCAATAGGTGGTTTGTGTAAGCACTTTGCAACAAAGTTCAATCTTCGTGGCAGAGTGTCTTAACACAATGGGGACTCAGCCCGAGACAGGGTCAGGCTAGGGTGTTAATACAGGTGGACGATGCCCGAGTCAGACTCGGGCTGCTGCATAAAAACTTATGGCGATAACTGCCCGAGTCCCACTCGTGCTACTGCTAAATTGACATGTTTCTTTTAGTTCCAAAATTAATAATCTGCACATTCGGGCCATCTATTATGAGTTTCTTGGACTACATGCACGAGAGTGCTGTGGTTGTTGCTGAATATTGTGCCTTAGTGATTCTTTTATTATATATCGACAGCTTTGGTGTCAAGCCTTGTGCTGCTATCTAATACGCTTTTCTGAACGATTTACAAGCAATACAGTTTATTTTTCACACACTAGAGTGTACTGGCACGCTTTTTCGGTGAAACTGAATATTTTATCACTATGTGATATTTCGCGCGAAATCAATACTGTACTTCGCTCCTTGGTAGCGAGCACTTTGTTCCGCCGAATTATTTTACACGCAGTAATTCTAGAACCTCCATTGTTATAATGTTAGTACAGTAACTCGAGATGCCAAATAATAATATGAATGAAAGTGATGTGATCGCCGAAGTGTTCGATGATTCTGGTTCGGAAGGTGAAACAGATGATTCAGATGCAGATCCAGATTTTGTAATTTCAGACAAAATATCCACAGGTAGGCAATCACTTTATTAGTTTAACAAATTTCACTTTGTTACAAATATATTACAGTGAATTTAGATATAGCATTTATTTCTCGGTTATTATTTTGATGTTAGCATTTTTCGCAATCAGTTACATTTTTTCCCCAGATTTCACGAACAACTGCTGCGAAACTAATTACAGTACTGTTGTTGTAGATATGCATATAATATATTTCATACTAAAACGAAAATCCAATATTTCAGACGTTAAAAAATAAACATTATTGCCACAGTAGATTATATTTTTTCTCTAGTCACACAATATTTTGAAATATAAATAGTTGAAACATCGTCGCCATACGACTGTTTTTCTATATTCTTCCCCTTATCTATGGCATACCATGTAAAAAAAAAAAAAAACCAACAGGTATGCTGCTGCAATTGTTACGAAATTGAGATGTTCCAAGAAATTGAAACCTGAGAGTTTATTGAACAAATGGCAGCCAGTCAAGCTGCATGAAGTATATTTGTTTTTTGCTATTATTATTCATATGTGTCTCTAGAAAAAGCCAAGGCTAAGTGATTACTGGTCAAAATATTCTATCCTTTGCACACCATTTCCTTCTGCAGTCATGAGCCGAGATCGTTTCAAGTCTATTCTGTCTAATCTGCACTAGAATGATAACAATAATTACATTTCTCGCAACCAGCCAAATCATGACCCACTGTTCAAACTCCGCCCTTTCTTTGATCACTTACTTCAAACATTCCCTTCTTCCTTTGCACCTTACGGTAAACTAACAGTTGACGAAGGTATGTGTGGTTTCCATGGACGTATTCATTTCAAAGTTTATATGAAAGGTAAGCCAGAAAAATATGGTATCAAACTGTTTGTAGTATGTGATGCTTGCACTGGGTATCATGGATCGTTATTATAGCTCTCCTGTTATTTTTGATCATTTGTGAGATAAAAAAAACAACTGCAGTTGGGACATGCATGCCAAACCGGAAACAACTTCGCAAAATAACGTGGTACAAAAGAAAATTTTTAAAAAATGAGATGGTGTTCATGCGGAGAAATCACCTTTTGTGTCTCAAGTGAAAAGACACTTGTGATGTATTGATGCTGTCAACTTGTCACAAAGCAACCTCAACTAATGTGACTGTACGAACCAGTGAAGGGCCGAAACCCAAATCAAAACCGGATGTAATTCTAGATTACAATATAAGTAAAACTGGTGTAGATAAAGCAGACCACATGATAGGAAACTGCTCAAATGGAGGAAGAAGTTGTTTTTTCATCTGTTCGTCATGGCGATTACAAATGCATTTGTATTGTACAAGGAGACGAGAGGGCTGACCGAAAGATCTAAAGTTAGACTGGAACAGTTTATGGTGGATTTAGGAGAAGCATTTGCTAAGGAGGGAAGGGTTCCCCAAGATCCACATTCTACCAGCTCCAACAACTTGGTAGGCACTTTGTGAAAATAATACCACGTACAAGAAAAAAAAACCTGACACGTACTTGCACAGTTTGTGCAGACATTGGGAAAGTCCAAACAGGAAAATGTGTTTGTAAAGAGACTTGCTGGTATTGTGCAGCGTGTGATGTCGCATTGTGTGTCCCGGCATGTTTCAAGAAATATCACACACAAGCGAATTATGAGAACTAAAGTCCTACACAGCCTTGTGTTTTACTGTACATATGTGTTATATGAAACTTTATGAAGCTTAGACATTGTTGTAACTGTTATATAGGAAAAGTCTAAATATATTTACAGTAAAACAGTTGATAGCTTCAGAGTTGTGACAATTTAGTGCACTAGTTTAATTCAAGTTGAACATGTAATTGCTGTAATCGAATGTAATTCCCCCACAAAACTTGTGACATTTGTCACTGTGCAGTTTACCAGTTTGTTTGGAAAATGTATTTTTATAATTATTGCAAACATAACAATTTTGGTTTTGTAAAATTTATAAAAATGTTTACTATATTGGAGGTTATTTGAAGGGAGTAATTTTTCTAGTAAAAAATTCATAAACATGCAATATACATATACACACACAAAATATATATATATATACATACATAAACGAAGTGCCCCACTCACTGACTGATTCATTCATACATCATCAACGCCGAGCCCAAACCACTGGACCTAGAAACGTGAAATTTTAAGGGAAGTTTACCCTTGTGGCGTAGGCGCGCACTAGGAAAGGAAATTTCGAAATTCAGCTATTAAGGTGGTGAAACGGGGTGAAATGTATTTTTTGCAAATCTTTGATATTTCTCTAACCCGACGGGCTATCGTCGTCTTAATTCACTTCGTTAGGTCGCAAATACAAATGTCTAGAAACAAATTTCACGATTTTTCGAAATTTTTATATTAAGGAGGTGAAAAGCCGTTTAATTCGTTTACAGTTAATCCTCTCTTCCTCTTAAACCACCAGAGATATCGAAGTGATTTTTTCTTTAAAATGAAGCTTACGCAAATACCTAAAAAGTAATTTCCGGATTTTTCAAAATTTGTCCTTGAAAGCCTATAAAAAATAAAACGTGTTTAAGAATAATCTTTCGTAACACCTGAAATAGTTCAAAATTTGTTTCCTTTTTATTTCTTGCTTATATATGTCCACGCGAAATAACTCTCATGGCCTGTCTTTAATAATTTGTAGTTAAGTCTGTGGAGTTGCGGTGGGGGGATATGTTATTTAATTAGGCTAATTTAATTTCATATGTACTAATTTAGTTGCAGCTGGACGCAATACATATATTCAGGCTTTTTTTTAAATTCGGATTTGGAAGAGGGTTAAAGAGAAAAATTTAATTTTTTAATATGGTCTACATAGCTATAGAACCCGACGGGCTATTACAGAGATTTCCACGTCAATTTGCTATGTATACGAATGGTAAAATAATTATTTCACACCCTTTAAGGGAGAAAAATATAAACTTTAAGGGGACTTCCTAGCAGTCCGTGAAATACGTTGCAGAGGGTTAGAGTAATATATCTGGTGGCTAAACTATTAAAGGTGCATTACTTATCTTAAATTACGAAAAACAAAACTCTTTGAACGATGTTGACATAGTTTTCAGGCTCTATGTGGCCTGCTCCAGAGTAAGTTCACCTACCAACTTGGCAAATCTTGCACCTAATAGAAGAACCAATAATGTGGTTTATAAAGAGGTCCTTACATAAAATAAAATACAAGCTTTTTGTGTAGTGAAGTTCCACAAACTCATACACATTCATTCACATTTCAATGGACTGCCCATACCTCTGAGCATATGAATTCGTGGTTGAGGGGAGGGATGTGGGGCTTAACGTTTCGTTATACTTATAAATGCTACTAATAATATTAGCAATATGGTGGATAAGGTAATTCTGTTAATACCTTACCAAAAATAAATTAAATTAAAGGAGTGAAGAATAAACGGGGTAACAACCATTTCTGAATTATATGCGGGAAAATCCCTAGGATTTTCTATACTCAACAAATTAAGAGGATAAACAGGTGTATTAATCATTTCCGTAATGAGTATTACCGTCAAAAATTAAAAGTAAAACAGTTTCATTGTTTCAAAAATTACACGCGGGCGAAGCCGCGGCTTTGCTCGCGAGTATTATTCGTAACTGGTAATGTTTACTTTAATTAAAAAACCTCTTTGTATACAAGATTGGTATTTCAGTCATCAAATATTAGAATTTTGAACTAATTCTGCTGCACGATGAGTAGCTATAGTTGTCCACGCGAAAAGCAGTCTTAAAATTGTCCCTGCCACTAACAGCGACTTCGCCTTGGCCTTATTTGTAGCCCTGCCAATTTGACGTTGTGGGGTACTTACAGACATCTAAAGTAAGAAGTTAATCGAACGAAAAACATCTGATTTACCCTATTCACAACCATTGGTGACGGTGCCCTCAATTATATATTTTCCAAATATTCACTTGAACTTAAATGACACTATAAAGTTTCAATGGGTATGTAAAGGTTTCGCGGAAACGTATTTGGTGGCCCAAACTTGAATTAGTGAGATGATATATCGTCGGTTTACTGCCAAAAGTGACCTAGTAAAACTGAGATAAAATGATAAGAATTATAGGAATATGTATATGTTGTTCACGAACAATTGTCCAAGTTTAAAGTCTCTTCGTCATTTCATACTGTTGTGTCACAGTATAGTAACTTACCACATTTTGTTAATATCTACAATTCAATAGTGATTTTAAACAAAATAACATGCACGTCTTAATCACTTTTGGCAATATACTGACGATATGTCAGCTGATGTAGAGGAACCTAAGTGGAAAGCGAACTGCAATTTCACCCCTTCTAAACGACTTAATGTAAATTGCACTAATTTGTTCTCTCTTGTAGTTTTTGTGGGTTAGAATTGAATGTTTGCACGCAGCTGTTAATGAAATTCTAGCCCAGAACCTCCCGTAATTTAGTCCTAAGTAACAAAACTGCGTCACGTCACGTAACGTCGAAATAATTCATGAAAATAAAATTTAATTAAAAATGTCCCGGGATCATAGAGGTTGTACAACACCACAAATCGATAGGTTACTGTAGAGTGAAACTCCTGTAAAGTTTATTTCTCGCTGCTCATTTCAGCTTTTCTGATCGTCTGCCTTATGTTGACTAACTTAGTTTTATTCTTAATATACACGTTAGCTTATAAAGTAAAAAAAGTACATATGTACATATTTTTAAATACTTACGTCAGCATCACTCTAACGCGAACAACACCTCAATATCGCTACTGGTTAGATAGATATCGTGAGTTGATGGAAAACAAATTTTGTGTTTTTTCACCCTTTTGGGTGACGAATTTTGAAATATTTTAGATTCACATCTTAGACATTTGTATAAGTATCCAATAGAAGTGTAAATCACATCGCTAGGCCGTTCAGTCGAATCAAAATCGATCATTCACAAAAAAAAAACATATCACCCCTGCACAGTAATGAGAAATCGAATTTCAAAAAATCTTAAAACCGTTTGCGATCATTTCTGTAACCATCATCCTGAAGCAAAAATTAATTGTATATCTCGACGAGTTCGATAGATATCGAGGATTTATCTAAAACACATTCATGGTCTTCTCACCACCTAAGAGAGTAAATTTCGAAAAACCTTTTATCACATTTTAGAATACTTTATTGATGTCTCGCGGACGTGAAAAACACAACATTAGCCCACTGGGTTCAAGATATAGCAACAATTAATTGTAAACAGTTTTCACCACTTTTCACCCCCTTTCACCACATTAGGTGGTGAATTTCAAAAATTTGTGAAATTATTTTTCAGGTATTTGAGTAAGCATCAATCTTAAACATAAATGACGTCGCTATATAAAAATCATTGTGATCAATATATATCGATAGAGAATCGAAAACACATTTTACCCCTTTTTTAACCGGTTTAGGGCCGAATTCGGAAAATATATTTAAATGGTACTTGGGATACTTACAAAAGCATAAATTTAAAGCAAAGAACACTTCGATATCTCGATTGGTTCTATAGATATGGAGGGATAATCAAAAACACATTTCACGTATTTTCACTCCCTTAACTAAAGAATTTAGAAATGTCTTGGAGTCCTGCCATAGACATTTGTATACATAACCAATTAAAGTAAAAATCACGAAGATAGCCAATTGTGTTTCAAAGATATAGACGATTCATTAAAAACACATTTTGCCCCTTTTTACTGCTTGGGGGTCGAATTTCAAAAAAACCTTAAACTACGTTTTGGGTATTTACGTAAGCAATATTTTGAAGTGAATATCAACTCTCAATACCAAAGGGTTTGATAGATATCGATATTTGATTGGAAACACATTTAAGGTCTTTTCACCCCCTTAAATGTTGAATTTAGAAAAATCCTTCAATTGGCTAATATGAATTTAACGAGTGTCCTATTTAAAGTAAAAATCACGATAATAGGCCGTCCGATTCGAGCTCTATCGACGTTTCTTCGGAAATCATTTCACCCCTTTTCACCTCCTTAGAGGTTGAATTTCGAAAAATCCCTTCTTAGTGCTCGCCTACGACCTGAGGGAACCCCCAACAAAAATCTTCACGATTCTAGGTCCAGTGGTTTGGGCTGCAGTTTGATATGTCAGTCAGTCAGCTTTCATTTATATATATATATATATATATATATATATATATATATATATATATATATATATATATATATATATATATATATATATATATATATATATATATATATATATATATATATATATATATATATATATATATATATATA
>PNEQ01132832.1:0-30047 GCA_003012365.1 Medauroidea extradentata | reverse complement strand
GCCGAGGAGCTAAAATCAAAACTTATAGAGGTAATAGACGAACGAATGGGACGGTTTGACACTAGACTGCAGGAGGTGGAAAATCGACTGGAGAGACAGGGAGAGGAGAGATATGCGGCAGTGACAGTAGAAGTTAGTCGTGTAAAGAATAAAATTGACCAACATGCAGCAGTATGTATAGAAAACGACCAAGTCCTAAAGGAACAAATCGCAGAACAAAACACAGGGTTAATTGAGCGGGTTGACGAGACTGTCACACAGATAGGCCGCATCCAAGAGGATGCCAGGAAAATGTCTACGGTAATTGACGCATTAGGGCAGCGGGTTTCAGGGCTCGAAAATTGCCAGGTCGGTGTGTCTGCGGGAGAGGCGACGACGGGCGTCGGACGCGCCCAAGTGACGTCAGTCCCCAATATCGATAGAATTGTACAGGTTTTTTCAGGCAAAACAACACACGCCCACCCCGTCCGATTTATTAGGCGTATGGATAAGTATCTGAGGAATGCTTGCATACCCGACACACTCAAGGACGAGCTCTTTTTGTCGAGGTTCATTGATTCGGCCGAGACATGGGGACACCGCATGTCTGATAAGTGGGATACGTACCTGCAAAAGCTGCCGCGTTGGATTGAAAAAGCGGTGTCGTTTACGATGCAGCCGCCCGTGAATGCAGCGCGTAATGTCGCGGTCGCCCTTCGCAATCTGGAGCGGGGACGAAAGAGGAGGCGACGCCGGCACGGCACTAAGACACCGGATATCCTCAGTGTAGGGGACTGGGTATTAGCAAAAGTGGTCTCCTTATCATCAAAGGCCCAGAAAAAGATAGGAAAACTAGCGAACGTTTTTCATTGCCCTTATCAGGTAACTCGAAAGGTAGGAATCAGTACCTATAAGCTAAGAGACCCGGACAGTGGGAAAATAAGGGGTATCTTTAACATCGATCGCCTGAGGCGATATCATACGTAAAGCCTTAAGGGTAATGACAGGTGTTGTAAGTAGTTTCAGTGTTGTGTTGTATAGGAACTTCGTCGTCATTTTGTAAGCTAGATTTTAAGTTTGATTTTTTCCAGCTGTAAGAAGTAGTTAGCCGAAGGTCTGCTGCCAGGGGGCTGGTTGGAGACATTTTTAGACATCTGGAAAGTTTCTTCGAGGGGGATTTGTAGCCTGAGGGGTCGTAAGGAACTAGGGTCGAGGAGCCAGCAATTCGTTAAGGATGACACTTTAGAGGCATTTCGCACCATGTGGTGTCCTAGGAGCTGGGCAGAGCTGGGAAATGTCACTGGGGAACTTTATGACGGTCAAGCTTTTGTGTAATGACGAGGTCCTTAGAGGAAACTAGAAACACATGGCCGACTGGCTAGCTCAAGCATGACCCCCCACGACAATGGCTGCAGGCGGCCCTGTCGGGCGCATGGTAAATAACATCGACCATCATTATGGCATTGAGTGCTCCGGAAAATAGTGTGAAAAAAAAATAAAATAAATAAAATAAAATAAAATCAATGTGAGTGATGTTAAAACGTGAAGAGTATCCGACCTAAACTTGAAATAAGTAATGACACTAAAGAACAAAATCGTGCAAATGACATTAGAACACTCGCGATTGGACACATCACACTCAAACTAAAGAGAATCAAATCTGGCAGAGACTTGTGTTAATTAGTTGTACATTTGAGTAAGGAACTTAGAATTAATAACTTTTATATTATGATCAAGCTTAAAATAATGACTTTATTGGCGGCTGACGAATCCTTTGCAAATAATCATAACTTCTATTTTCAAATTATCCGCGAGGGTCATGTGACGGCCCTATTTTATTGATACTTTTATATATATAAATTAATGTAGTTTAGGTTAATTATGATGATTGATTGTAATGAAGGGGCCTTTATTGTCATATGTAACATATTGCCATCCATTTTAACTTCAGTATTGATTGTGAGGGGTCTGTGGGATCCTATGATAGGCCAGTATTAAAACACTATAAAATATGACTATTACTAATATTATCACAGAGGTATCGTGTCTGGTATCGTTTTAACCTGTGGAATGTCACAGACTCGAATATTCTAGTAACATTAAGATAATTTTATGTATAATGATTATAGTTTTTAAGAGGGATAATTGCCCGCCGGTCTGGCGACAATAGAGCAGATGATGTGTGGGCCTTACCACATGCTGTGCGAGAAGGGGGTTGCCAGACCTCCCCCTGTCCCCTTGCCATACAATCCCCTCTCTTTCTCTCTCGCCTACACATTTCTTCTCCTTTCCCCCTCCCCCAACAGACACCCTGTAACGTACGTAATTTGAACTAGAATTATATTAATTAAAGATAGCAAGTAGTAATTAGGCTAAGTGTTTTATTTGTAATTGCTGTGAGAATGTGCTCATGTTTAATTTGATTTTAAATAAATACGGAGCTTCCACAAGGGACGCACGCAATGTTCGGGCCAGGTCTTTGCTCTGATTGGTCGGGGGAACCTACCCGCCCCCATGAGTCCGGTGGGGCGGGAAGGGGACGCCGCCCAGGAAAGCAAAGTTACGAAACGCGGAGCACTAAGAGAAACGTCTTAAGACGAGCCGGGTGTGTGTGAACTCAGGGGGACAGGTGTCGGGATATTCGTCGTCGGGTTTGTAAGGACGGTGGACAGCGAGCTCGGGGTCGCCGGTGGGTGGACTTTTCGGGTGATCGCGGCCGGTACCTGCAACATAATTAACGTCGTGACCGATCAAAAGCCGCCGGAGGAAGCGCCTATTCTTTTCGTCGAAAGAAACTATAAGTATCTACCTCTCGTGACGCAACCCGCAGTGTGTGAGTCCCTTAGGCCGATTTAAAAAGAAACTCCTCTGTTTTTTATTTCAATTAGAGCTAGCCGGGCATACTACAACATTACTTAATATGAACCCAATCATCCAACATTAATCACGTAAGAGACAGAGCAGCGGCACCTCTTATTATAACCAAACGCGGGTCACGAGCACCCATCAACAGAATCGTCGCAATATATATATATATATATATATGAGGTATACAAATTAGTGTTAACATAACTAAAAAAATGAATTAACTGATTATATATTTGCATGTATATATAGTGTGTGTATGTTTGTGTGTACTGACAGAAATTCTGTACACACAAATTGTTTACTTAACATACGAATTGCCAGTTGGATAAGAGAAGGGTGGAGGGGAGGAATCCCTTAACTTGTTCGGGGCCTTCCATTATCCACCACCTATGGACCTGCCGTGTTCCGGACTGGTAGCCCAGGAAATAAAGGGAAAAATATGCTAATCGTCGGGAATAATGCCAGGAAAGCTGAATTTTTGGTGGTTGTTAGACCACTACCAGAGGTACTTTTTCCCAAAAATCCCCACCCCTACCCCTTGTGCTTCGCCTCTGTCCTTCTGAAGTTCTTAACTGGAGACATTCACAAAATAGCTCATATTTCCATAACTAACAGTCATATCGAGACCAACTTTTTTGGTTTAAATTCTTAATGTATATACTTCAATAACGTTACCTGGTCAGTTCTCCGAACTGAAACTCCACAGAAAGGACATGGTTAAAACACAAGCAAGGCACATATCACAGAAACTTTGATCTAAAGAGGTTACTGTTACTGTAAATTCTCAACAACTGTTTAATTGGATTCTCTGTGTGTGTGTGACAATCCAGGCAAACTAAAAATATATTTTGAATGTGAACTAGCTTCCCGTCCACCATCGTTGTTTGATAATGTCTCTCTCCGTAAAGGTATGAAGTCGTCTCTGATAAAAGTCTTTGAGGAAGGTATTGTTGAAGAATTTGACGACAGTGATGCAGCTGTAGTGATAGATGAGGGATTTCTTGTTAATTATATTTTCTGGCCAAATAATAGCACATATGGAGAAATAGTGCAAAATTACTGTGAATTTGTGACACAGTCATACTATGGAAGAAATACTACTCGGTTTTTTATGGGTATCTGGAGAAGATCACAACAAAACAAGAAGAACAAAATAGAATATAAAGTCAACAGCTATCATTTTCGAAGATAGTACATTATATATGACCCCAAAAGATGATATTCTAAGTAACAAAACAAACAAAGGTTACTTAAGTCAGTAGTATTGGAGCTAAAAAGAAACTGTTCAGCTACATATGTTTCTGAGGAAGATGCTGATGTTGACATAGTACGAATAGGGATAGAGAAACTTCAAATGTCTTCTAAAACAGTTGTTGTGGGTTCAAATTCTGATATGTTAGTGTTGTTGTTGCTCTTGCCCCTGAGCATAAATGTATTTGTTTCTGTAAACAAGTAGGTGGTAAAAAAAGTAGAACCTTTGATTGATTTATACAAACCCATCGAGTTAGTAAAATCATCACCTGAGGCTGCAGCTCGAGTTAGAATATTTTGTAATGCGTGAACCACTTAACAAGAACTGTTAATGAAAGGAGAAAAGGTTTATTCTTGCACTGTATGTCATGAGTAAGTACTGTAATTAGAATTAATCTCGTTACTTCAAATTCAAGATCCTTACACGAATGTCTGCCCTGAGATCCAATTTCGACCTTGCAAATCTTCCTCCGTCGTCGGAGCTTCTCATCACTATCTCCTGAGAGTTAATCTGCAGGTCCAAAAGTGGCTCGGAAATTATCTTTTGGCAACTGACAGAGGGTGGAGACTCGAATCACTGGATGAAAATTGTGCCAAGAAGAAAACGCTCAAGCCTATAGCTAGCTGTGTCACTTTTGCATCAAATGAACTTCTGCATCTGATGTCTTGCTCTTGTAAATGAGCAGTACATCCTATAAAATGTCTTATTTTTATGAGTCACTACAATGTACTATTTGCTATAAAATGCAGTCTTAGTGTCTCTGTGTCAATAATACAGTACTGGTATGTATGCAAAAAATGCAATATTATTGCACACAGCATGCTTGTAAATGCATTTTGCACTTTGAAAAACACATCCTGTGCTACAGTTATTTAGAACTATGTCACATCTTTCAACCAAGTAAACCTCAACAAACTTACTTTCAAGCAACTCCGTACACTGACATGTCTATCACACATCATTATTGGTATGTTTCATGAGTGAATTTATTTGTCACAGAAATTCGTGTGCTAACAATTGTACTGCAGCATCTGATTTTTTTAAAGATTTATTTCTTGTAAATGGTGAATTCTAACGATTTTAGAAAATATGAACATTTATGTTTCTTGGCATGTATTCTCAGAAAATGAAAATGAAATGTTTGTCACAGAAGTTCCACTCAATGAGAGAGTGTTGTTTTCTTGAAGGGAGAGTTTTATATAGCTGCTTCTTGATGCGTTGGTGATCTCAATAAAACTAATCATTGTGCACAGAATTGGAATTTAACTCCTCGTCGTTTCCAATATTGTGCAAATGTACCATTTAATATTAAATTTTAAGTGTAAATTCCTGTCTCACGAATTGCCATACTTTCAATAATAATTCACCATCATTCAAGCAGTTTCAAAAAGAAGTTGCAGTGAGAGGGCTTGCCACCTTGCAAGGCGATTCAAGTTCGAAACATAGTAGGGACTCCCATATTTCGTCCGCAGGAATCATGCCGAGACGATGGCGCAAGCCAAAGCGTTTTCCCGAAAGCCTCACATTCAATCTGCCTATACATTGAAGCTGCTCTTTATCGAAATATATTCATATGCGACAGATTTCTAGACCTAAAATAATATAATGCCAAAAAGGAATTTTTAAAATACTGTTATGTAGCTTATGAATGAACATACCAATATTTTAATAATGATCCTACTGTTAGATAAAGATTAAATTTTAGTATCTAAGACTAAAATTTTATACTTAGGTGATAAACGGTAAAAATAACAATCTCATTACTAGAGGACTTTGTAGGGTAGCCGGGAAGATAAACGTAGGAGGCTGGAGCACACACAAACCGCCACACATGCGCTCACATTCCCGCCTCCCCAGACGTAAATAGTACACTCCCCGATGTAACCAATAGGTCTTTTTAAGGGCTGAAAGTATGTACTACAAAATATAACTGAAGTGTTTTTGTTTATTTCAATTATTTAAAAAAACTGCACAACGAGAAATTATACACTTAGACTTAAAACATTTAATTGTTAATGATCATGATTTTAAAACACCTAATTTATTAACATTAGAGAAAAAATTGACATGAACAAAATTAAAGATCTGATCTATTACAACAAAATACGCTAGGGATTTACTGGTTTCGGCAATTATTTATGTACTTACAAGCGATTCTGTGAAAGTCTACATTTTTAAACTTCCGAGGGGGGGAAGCACAAGGGGGAGAAGCGGGGACTTTTGAGGAAATACGTGTCTCATAAGAGTCTAACAACTGACAAAAATTCAGCTTTCCCGGAAGTTGCGGCAACGGGCGATTTTTGGCCTTCATTTACTGGGCTAGTGCCCCAGATTCCCTCTTTTCCTACTACTCTATACGAACCAGTAATGGAGGTAACACATGAGCTCGCATATACTGTTTAAAGGGTACGTGATGGTAAGATGTCGAGTCAATGACCGGAACACTCTATAGAGGATTACATTTAAATATATTTTCATAAATTAGTTTCATACCATGAAGTGTGTCAATTAAAAATTCGATTCTTATAGCACTCTGGATGTTGTTAGATTGATAATTATGAAAATAAAATTTTACAGTGAGATTTTAAACCCTTTATTTTCCTCAAAATAGTTTGTAATATTTTACCTGAAAACAAAGCATACAACTGACTAGTGCTGTGTAAATAGACGCCCACTAATATAATATCTACTCGGCAAAATGGAGTCCTGTCGAATTACGATGAATGTTACAGAATATATTTTCGATTGAGTATTCCAGTCATTCATTCAACACCATTCATGATAAATTATTAGCAAGCAACGTTATGAAAGGTAATATTAACGATACTTAGCCTACTAAAAACAGCCATAGCCCACTACCGTAGCTTATACATAATAAAATAAGACATTCTCGTGTCATGTTCCAGCAGGATCGCTCCCGATTTGCGCAAGTGGGACAGGGGAAACGTGAGAGATGGTGCCATTATCTGCGAGTTTTCTCAGACATGTTCTGCCACTCTTGGAAAAACCTGTTCCATTCTAACTATACATCACTTTCGCAAACACTACACATAATCATTTTTTAAGACCCTTGACAGCATATGTAAAAAAAACTATCTTCCAATTTTGTTAATAATAGCACTTTTTGCTAACTTTTTCTCAAAGCCAAAAAATATATAGCTTTAACTAAATAATTACATAAGTTTCGTTACTAAACAAATTACCCTGATCACATCTGAAAATTGCAGTTTTAGAAAAAATTTTACTACCTAGGAAAAACTATTTTCAACAATTCTGATCGACAGTTTTACGTTACGTTTAAAAAAAAAGTAATCCTCTTCAAAAAGCAGTAAAAACAGCCTTAAGGGACCTCCCTACGTGCGCTTCAAATGTGTTGCACCGAGTTACTACTTTTTTGCGGAATATTTAACGCGCAATACATTTGTACATCTAAGAAAAGAACACACGCTCGAATTATGTCGCTATAGTTTTAAAAATTCTGCATGTTTATTACAAACATCATTCTTGGGCCCCTCAAAATGGCCAAAAATGGAATTTCCAGACTGCCGTAGCTGGAAAAACAACAACCGGATTCAAAACACGTTACTACTATAGAAACAAGTGTAAGACTTTGAACTGTGCTGGCAGCAAATAAAAATAATGTGATCACCACATAAAGTTCCATAAGGAAAATGATAATAGTAAGGCAATGCACACGAGCTCAGTTGCTACCACGGAGAGGCGATAATGCGTTACACATGTCGGTCAACGGCAACCTTATCGCTCCTACCCCACACATACAAATGCAGCCCTTAAATTATATTCGTTGGGACTCAGACGCGTTTTGTGTAATCGCATCCGGGCAAGAACCATTTCCTGCATCGAGAATAAGAATATATTTCTAAATTAATAAAATTTCAGGGAAAAAACTAAGAATTGCCGTTTCGAGTGCTTTCAGTGCATTTTTTTTTTTTGCTGTCAGTTGTCAAGGCATTGAAAAAACTTCTTAAAAGACCCTTTAGCAATGTGTGCGACACCAAGATGAATTAAAAAAAGTCAGTGGTGGTATGTAGCTTCAAGACGTACTGAGCAATACCGAAAATAAGTTAACTTGTGAAACCCTATGCTTGTTCCTGCGGTGGCTCTTTAGGTAGGCAGAGCCCTTAATAGGTAACCATATAATTTTGTTGGTGGAAAGTCTGTAGCAAAGTTCATTGCACGTTTCTGAAAGTCACATACATCCGGTTAGTACATTTAGAAATACTACAACTTGAAAATACTGTTGTTAGCTGTGTTGGAGGACTTCAAAACAATGTTTTTAATTTGCATGGTCACTAAAAATGGCATTCCGTCCTTGTCAGAAGTGTGTGTTTTTTTCGTACATTGTAACAGTGGGCACATATTGATATGAATGACCACACACAGATCCGAAGTCCATTTGACACAGCTTTATTTCTGTCCTTCTTGCACAAGCCACAACACACAACTGCCACGGCACACCACGGCGCCACATACCTAGACACTACTACTAACCTCGGCAGCACACGTTCCCCAACACAACACTACCTTCCCCTCACAATTAAGTGTAGTAATTAAACAACCAGTACAGTACTTAGAATAACAATATTTCAAACAGCCGGTACAGAACTTACAATAAAACAATTCAGTATAACACAGACCACCATAACGACCAATACGATGCGATACTATGCTTGGACGGCGAAAAACGCACCGGAGGCTTAATGGTACGGCCATAGCGAGAAACATGTGGAGTAACAGACTGAATCACCTCGCGGTCCACCTCTTCCACCGGGAAGCCCTGAAAATCCACCTCCTTCTCGACAGAACCACCCCTGTCCGACTGCAAGAGGGGGCGCAGCAAATGAATGGTAGCATTCAAGCCTACATCTGAACAATCGTTCTGCTGCACCTGGCTGGCATGAACTCTATGAAACAGTCCCTCACCCAATTTCACAATATAGGTCATGTTACCCACTGTTTCCATGATGAGACAAGGTACCCACTTAAGTGAAATTTTAGCTGTGTTCAAATTCACCCATATCTTCTGGTTCACTGGAGACAGTACAGAAGAATGTGAGTTTGGCCCTGTCGCATGAGATGGATGCGGTAGTAACATCGTTAATGGACGTTTCGGAGGAAATGTAAAAAAGGAGGCCATAGGCGAAAGTCCCGTAACTGAAGAGGGGGTAGAACGATACGAAAGCAAACAGTCACCCAAATGTTGATACATGGAAAGGTGAGAGTTTGCTGCAGATATGAGACGTCTTGTTAACAATTTTTTAAAGATTTGAACTGACCTTTCTGCCAACCCATTCAATTGTGGGTTATACGGTGGGGAAAACATCAACTTAATAGCTCGATATTTACAAAATTGGGCCAATTCCCGGGCACAAAAGGTCTTATCATTATCACAAACGATAGTGCATGGAAACGCAAACTGGGAAAACACTTCAATCAGACATTTCAGGATTGAATGAAAACTTGAATCCACCGACAAATTAAAACACTCTATCCACTTTGAATATGCATCACGAAGAATGAGGTAGGTCACGGAATTAAAGTGGAACAAATCGAGATGTATCCGTTCCCAAGGTCTTTGAATAGCGAACCACTGTCCTCGAGTTTGCTGATAATTAGCATTCTGAGTTTGTTGACAGATAGTACAACAAGAACTCTTCTTCCAAATGTCCTCGTCGATGCCCGGCCACCATATGCAGGAACGCACCATCATCGGGGAACGAACTACGCCAGTATGATTGTGGTACAAATAATTCAAAACCCTATCGCGCAATGCTGGAGGAATAACTACCCTGTTTCCGTACAGCAACACCCTGTTTCTATTAGACAATGTATCGCGAACAGTGAAGAATACTCGCGAAACTGTACTGGGACACTGATGAGGCCATCCTCTTTGGCAATAATCGTACACTGCACTCAATTCTGAATTTCGTTTCGTCTCCTCTGCCACCTCATCTGGCGACAGAACGAAAGGGAATTGTAAGGTACAAAAAAGTTACATTCTGGTACATCCACCGCATTGGGACAGGGGAAACGGGACATTGCATCAGCCTGAGGGATACTTGTCCTTTCTTATAGAAAATGGAGTACTTATACACAGACGAGATGCAAGCCCAGTGCAACAAACGGGCAGATGCCATATAGGGCATGACCTTTTGGCTTCTGAAAATAGGATCTTATATGTTTGATGGTCACTAATAATGGTAAACGTATGTCCATATAAATATTTGTGAAATTTCTTAACACAAAAATGACAGCTAACACCTCTTTATCCAACTGACTGTAATTTATCTCTGCAACAGAAAGCGTAGCAGATTAGAAGGCGATAGGAAACTCCACTCCATCAATGACATGAGTTAGGACAGCTCCTACTCTGTGTGCCGAGCTATCGACATGCAACAGTATTTCCTTGCTGGGGTCAAAGACCACTAATAAGGCCTTTACAGATATGCAAGTCTTACTCTTATTGAAGGCCATTTCACATTCAGAAGACCATACTCACGTAGTGTACTTGTGTAACAGCCGGTAAAGGGATTCTAAAAGGTCAGGACACATAGGAATAAAATGTCTATAGTAACTGAGGAAAGAAAGATAAGACTTTAACTGTGTCACATTCTTAGGTGTAGGGGTTGACATTATTTTGTCAATTTAGCTTTAGTACGAGACTTGAAAACCTAAAAATTCCAAGGTAGACACAAAAAATTCAGGTTTACAGGTGTTAACCTTCACATTATGAGCATTTAACTTTTATAACACCCGGTGCAACATCTTGTTACACTCATCCATACTTGCCCCTCCAATCAAGATATCATCAAGATAAACAGATACATTATCTAGCCCCCTTAATATTGCCTCTATCACAGATTGGAAGATTTCAGGGGCAGAAGCCAGACAGAACACTAACTGGTTGAACTCATATAATTCATTATTGGTGTTCATGGTTAACAGTTCCCTACTTGATTTTTCTACTTCCAATTGCAAATATGCCTGTGTAAGGTCAAGTCGACAAATCACCCAACATCCAAACAACTTATTAAATATATCAACGACATATGGTAAAAGATATTGATCTACACGAATGTGTGGGTTAACCGTAACCTTTAAATCCACACATATACGTATTTGGCCTGACTTTTAAGGCACAATTACAATAGGACTAGCCCATTGACTCGTAAAAACATGTGACACAATACCCAACTCTAACATGTTTTGCAATTCATTTTTAACATTTGGCATAATAGCATAAGGCGCATCATGAAATTGATGAAACACAGGCGTGACATGTTCCTTCAAATTCATATTCACTTTATAACCTATAGTAAGTTTGTCATTGTTTGTAAGTGAAAACGAGTTTGTGCATAGAGCCTTTAGCTCAAACAAAACTTCAAATCTATGACTGCTAGTTACATAACAAATTGAGGTCACATCTGGTTTTGAACATACTTTATCTTGCCAACCAAGCCACATGGCAGATGACCAATCTCTGCCCAAAAGTGCTGGAGTAGCTAACCCCTTAGAAACTAACAATGACAAGCGGTTAACAACCCCTGATACTTCACTATGCACGTTCACTGGCAGTACCCCACTAACAAGTACATCTAAACCATTTGCAGCTTTTAACACGCCAGAAAATGGGGTTAGAGTACTTGGGCCAAATTTTTGCACAGAATGTTCCCAGTCACAGAGTGTAACTGCACTTCCAGTATCAACAACAAAACTTAACTGCACACCATTAACGACTAGTTGCACGGGCACTGGATCCAGTGTTACTCCAGTAGTAGCAGTACACCATAAACCAAAAACATATTTAGTTACTTTGGGATTGCAGCAAACCTTGGCTATGTGACCCGTAATGCCCCAGTTGTAACACACCCACTGGCGAGCTGGACAGACATTGGACTGGTGCCGACTCCCACAACTCCTGCAGCTAGTCAACAAACCCTGCTGTGACTCTGAAGCATGATCCTTATTGGGCAACTCATCAGGAATTCGCCACTGGCGGTAGTTCTGACACCGTCTCGGCAGCCGATAATCCTTCTTGATCAGTTGAACGTGCCATTGTGCCCCCTGGCTGGAACTAGGGATCGAGCCAGCCCTAACCATATTCAATTCTGACTGCTCGACACTATTCATGAGGGCGGCTGACTTAGCCACTGTATCCATGTCCATAACCTACTTAACAGCTTCGGAAAATTTCAAATCTTCGCACTCTTACATCAATCTTCGAACCATTGGTTCAGATAATATTCCCGAGACTAACCTGTCGCGCAAGGCTTCATCGGGGAAAGTCCCAAACTAGCAGATTAGGGAAATTTGTTTTATAATCGCGATACATTCAGCTACTGTCTCAGTACCTTGCTGTCGATGCTGCCAGGACTTAAACCGTTCTGCGATAACAATAATTTCGGAGAGAGAACTTTAAGTAGACAGTCAATAGAGTTGTCAAATGGAACGTCTACGATATTTTTAGGGCTTATTTGCGTTTTCAACACTGAACACTGCATACAATTCCGAAGGCAATGTGATACACATTGTCGCAACTTTATTACTTTCCTTTGTATCAGCGATGGAAAAATATAACTTTAGCCGCTCGATATAGTTGTCAAAGGTCTCGGCGCCTTGTACATACACCGGTATGGTCGGTCCATGAAACGCCATCGCGTATCGTGAACACTGCATAATGTGTTAAATCATTATAACAATTCGTCAATGTGTTCCATTAGCCCCGGATCCCAGCCTCGTCACCAGTGATATGAATAAACACACACCGATTCGAAGTTCATTTGACACTGCTTTATTTCTGTCCTTCTTGTACAAGCCACAACACACAACTGCCACGGCACACCACGGCGCCACATACCTTAGCACTAATACCAACCTCGGCAGCACACATTCCCCAACACTACACATAGTTTCGCAAAAAAGACGTTTTTGCAGACATAATGCAACACTTTTGAAACATGTAGTATGCGACGTATTTAAGAACTGACTGAATCTCTACATACTCATTTCAATCTACTCGACTCTCCTCATGCAGTATAATACAATGAAGCATGAAATTAAATGGATCATAACTGAGCGATATGTTGAGCAGTAATTAAATTGTGGCCACATATTCGGGAGTATACGGGTTCGATTCCCGGCTCTGGCCATCCTGATTTCGGTTTTCGAAAGTCAGTCCAGACGAATGTTGGGACTGCCTTTAAACATGTGTTGGATATTCTCTAACTCTTTATCCCACATATCCATTGCATGGCGGTAAAGCTATTTGAGGGAACACCAAACACCTAATTAATAAAAATAATAGTGTACTCACTTCAACCAAACTTGCCATGGCTTCTTCCTTTGAGTCTAAAAAAAAAAAGAAATTCACATATTAAATAACTTCTGCCATTTGCAATGTAGGTCTCAGAAAAAACAAATACACCAAGTAATACATTATCAATTGCTTCCCGTACAAAAAAAAAGTGGTCATAAGCATGATTGACTTTGGACACATGGGATGACATTAGAACATTACAAAAATTTATTTCCATATGAATGGTAACCCTGAATAAATAAATCTACTTGCAATGAATTCCGAATAATAAATATTCACACAACATTTAACTAATATTTACCCACAGTTGAAAATTGTGGATAACATAAATAACATGAAAGAGTATCAAAGTAATCCCACATGACCAGTCACCCCCGCTAAAGTTAGGTATATTTAACCCGTTTTACATAAAAATAATAGTTAGTACCTTAATAATCCTGAACCTTTTAATAAAACTACTTCAATAATGCTGCAGTTCATAATATTTTAATATCAATAATAAACAGTAACGTGTAATAAGACTTGGCATAATTGTGTAAGTAAATGAAATTGGTAATATTGAAAACTAAAATAATATATTTTAAAAAGCATTGTTATCAAGAATTTCTAATAACCAACAGTAAAAATAAAACCTTTAAAACATAATGAATTATTTTATCGATGTTTAAAATAATGTAATTGATGCAGAAAATTGTGCGGTTTGATGTTTTTCACGCACATCTTCTGGTACCGTAAACCAGGGATACTTCGACCATTTTCAGGGTTACTTTGACAATTTAACACATTAGTTTTTGGGTTTTCTGGTAAATAAACAGATAATCTGAGCCGAGTATTTTAAATAATTCATTTTATCCTTATAGCTAATGTTTGAAACTTTCGTCAATAAATAACACAAAAACCAAAATTTTGAGTTGTCAAAGTTACCCCGCTAGGTCAAAGTAACCTCGGTTTACAGTAGTGTTTAAGCCTACAACATACAACAGTAAATGAGTGGATGTAACAGGATATGACGTAAAAATCAACAAAATACATAACTGATTGCAGTTTCTTTGTTAAAAAAAACTGTTATAATACAAAGTTCAAAATTAAAGAATCAACAATACACATAATTATTTAATATTTACTTTAAAAAAAACCTTATTATAATACTTATTTCGAAGTTAACAGCAATAGCACTTTTTTTGTCGATAGCATGTCAATGTCGAGCTACATCAATGGTTTATGTATCTATGGTTCCCTTTGTTGTAACTAGGGTTGCAACATGTAGAATTATCTAGAATAAGCAGCCAGCGGGCTTATTATGTACCACCGCCGGAAAGTTTCTTCGTGCGCAAACCACACTAACGACGAGTTTACTTCGAAAGTGATTATGTACAACCAAGTTGCGTTCGCAATCGCGAGCTCGGACGCAAAGACGAAGAAGAAAACTGAAAATTTGCGCGGCTATGGGAGGCCGCGCAAAGTAACGAAATCTCTGCATCACTTGTCTAAATAATTAACTAAATATTGCCTTTAATATAATCATGGTCGTAGAATGATTTTGCAATACTCAAAACTGTTTAAAATATGTTTACTTTGTCGAAATTCACTTCCGTAACAATTTTGTATGTTCTGAAATAAAAAAGGCGAAACCATTACCTAATTCTGTAGCTTGTGCTTACGTCAAAGGCTAAATTGAATGGATAAACCCCACGAACAGCTGCAGAGTTTATTTTTTGGTTATGTGTTTTATGTAAGGGAAAGTAGCAAAACAGTGGCTACTTCTGAAAAGTAGGCAAAAACTGGACTTGTGCAAACCGTTTGCAATGAACAGTATCATAATAATACCTTCTTGCAGTTGGGCATTCACCCGGTGGCAAGATCACATGCCTTACTTTCCCCCAGACACCTCCTGAACAAACCAACCCTGTCAACCCTCACCAGCTCCTCTCTAAGGACATTCCACTCCCTCACCGACCTCACGATCATTGACTGCCTACCCCTGTCCGTCCTCCTCCACACCCTCCAGATCTTAAGACTGTTGTTCCCTCTCCCTCCGTAATCACCCTTGATTAAATGGGAACCCAACATTCCCCATCATCCCTCTCCCTTCACCACTCTGAACCACCTAACAAGCCTCTCCACCCTTCGCCTGTCCTTCAAAGTACTCCAACCCATTTCCTTCATCATCACTGATGGTCTGTAATAACCTTCCTCCTCTCCCTCCTGCCCTTGCCTAGTTACCTTCCTCCTCTCCCTCCTGCCCTTGCCATCTCTACCTGCCCTTCACCCACCTAGCCGCCCTCCTCTGGACCTTCTCCAGTTCTTGCACTTTCCCTTCTATGTAGGGATCCCACTCTGTCGCTGCATATTCCAGCATCGGGCGTACCATTGAGGTGTATGCCTTCTCCTTCACCCCACCACTGACTCCCTTCAGAACTCTTTCCAGCATTCCCAGGGCCCTTCTTCTCTTCGAAACCACTCTCTTCACCTGTCCCCTCCACCCAAGGTCCTCCTGCAACATAACCCCTAAGTACTTGTATTTTGCTGCCACCCCTATCTCCTGCTCTCCCTATCTGTATGTCTGCCTGCTCTTTACCCTCTTTTCAGTGAATCTCACTATCTTTGTTTTCTTGACATTAATCTTCAACTTAATGGTTTCTGTCCATTCCAGTACCCGATTAATGTCTGCCTGCAAGTTGTTTTTCTCACCTACCTCAGAATACAGTACACTGTCGTCCACGAACAATCTCATCCGGCCACTCACTTCCACTCTCATGTCATTTACCATTATAGTAAACAACAAAGGGCCCAGAACACTTCCTTGTGGCACCCCTGATGTTACACCTTCTTTTGACAAGGAATCCCCCACTCTCACTCTCTGGCTCCGTCCTTGAGGAACTCACCAATCCAGTCAACCACCCACCCACCTGTCATCTAGCAGCTCATTTACTTTCCTCATTAAAATTCCATGTGGCACCTTGTCAAACGCCTTCTCAAAATCTATGAAGCAGGCATCCGCCTGATTCCCTTCTAATACAGATTGTACTAGATCCTCCAATACCCCAGTCAGCTGCATCTCACACGAGTAGCCTCTTCTGAACCCATGCTGATATTCCTGCACCCAGTTCTTCTCATCCATTACATCTACCACCAATTTAACTACCAGCCTTTCCATTATCTTACCCATGCTCGAGGTGAGACTCACCAGCCTGTAACTACCAGGCCTTGTCCTATCCTCCCATTGCTTGTATACTGGCACCACCAGACCTTCCTTCCGCCCCTTTGGTAACTTGCCCTCCTCCAGCGATCTGCCAAACAATACTTCTAAATACTTTATCATCACCCTCCCACCAAACTTAAGAGCCCCATTCCCAATGCCATCAAGCCCCACTGCTTTGTTAGGATGCAAGCCTTTAATTAATTTGCCTACATCCTGTCCCCTTATCTTTAGATTACCACTTGGCCCTTTGACTCTATCTGCTTTCTCACCCCATCCGTCCATGCCCTCAAACACAGACAAATACTGAGCCTGCAATAATTCTGCTTTTTCTTTGTCAGTGGTTGTGGTCAAGCCATCATTCCCTGTAAGTATTGGAATTCATTTCTCTCCAACTTTCACCCTTTTTATATAACCAAAGAACTTCTGCCATCCTTTGCTTTTTCCCTCAGCCATGATGTTACCCAAGTACTCATCATTTGCCGCTTTTATCTTAGTTTCTAGCTCCTTCCCTATCTGCTTCATCCATACTCTAGCATTCACAATTTCCCCTCTCCTATACATTGCATGCATTTGCCTACACTTCCTCTTCAGCCTGTTGATTTCTCTCCCATAATATTGTGGGTCCCCCCCAGCCGCTATTATTTTCCTTGGGACAAACCTCACCAATATAGCTTCCATGATCTTTTTAATCTTCCCACAGGCACTCCACATTCTCCCCTTTAGCCCACTCATTATATCTATCCCACAGGAAGTGTTCCGCCCCTTTCCTGTTTCCTTGTCCATATCGCCACACTACCCTTTCTTTGGTTTGATCAGCTTTAGATTTTCCTAGCTTTATTTCCACCACAGGTATATCATGATCACTGATTCCCTCTTCTACCATTGAATCAACTGTGATATCCCCAGGCCTGACCAACACTACATCCAGCACTGACCCCACATCATCTGCAGTCCATCTAGTTGGTGCTCCTACTGCCTGCACTAGCTCCCTGTTAACTAGCTGTGATGCTAGTGTCTGCATAATGCCACCCATGTCTTCCATCCCTTCCACCCACTGCACCCCGGGCACATTGAGGTCACCTGCTATCACCACCTACTGTCTATCCCTCAGCCTATCGACCCTTTCCTTCACTGCCTCAACTGCCTTCCATCCCTGCCCTGGTGGTCTGTACAGTGCCAACAATCTGAAGCTCTTAAGTCTCCCCCTTACACCTAGTTCCATCACCTCTGCATCATTGCACACCCATGCTACAGAACCCTTTGAACCCTCCCTCAGGCATACCATTATATCACCCCCTCTTCCATCCCTATCCCTTGTGAATATGGAGAACTTATCCTGACTCAGATCACTGTCCAGCACCTCATCACCCAGCCATGTCTCAACTCCTATAACGACATCTGCCCCGAATCCCTCAACCACGCTCCAGAATGAATCCTGCTTATTGTATATACTTTTGCAATGTATTACTAATTATTTTGATGCTGACCCCCATGATTATCCCCTCCCCACCCTTACCATTCCACTGTGTCTCTGAAATCCTAACCTTTCTTACAGACTCCCCTATCTTATCTACTCCTGACCCCCGAGGTTCTCCTCCTCTCTCTGGTTGCTATTCCTTGCCCCTTAGCTCCATCCCACTACGCTCTAGGCAGCCAGCAGTTTCCCTACCCAACAGATCACCCAGACCTCTCCTACCCTCCTCAGTGAGATGGACCTGATCTTTGCCTAGATTTCCAAATCCTAACCACATCCTGCTGTCTACAAAGATAGCTTCCCTTTCCCTACATACTCTCTCGTACATTCCACTGGCTACCATTGTCTTCAAATAGGAGATACCTTTCCTCACCAGCACCCCACTGACTACTACCCTTGCCCTAGGAAACTGTTCCTTTACATGTGTCAATATCCCTCCTAAGTCCTCTACATTTCCACTTACCTCCCTGTGTGCCAGATCGTTCCCTCCAACATGAACTGTGATCACATTCACTGAGTCACTTTCCTTCAGACTAGTAACTCTCTCACCCAGATCTTTAATTTTAGCTCCCCCAAAAGCTGCCTTATAGGTAGCATTCTTCCTTACACCCTGTAACTCCACTCCCTTGACAATTTAACTGCCCAAAAACACCACCTCTGGTTCCCTTCTTTTCACTGCCCCCCTTCTCTGGCCTGCCTAACCTCACTAGCCATCTCAATTTTCTAAGGGTTCTTAACATCAGCAGAGGTTCTTAATTTTGGTCACAAATTGACAGTATGTGAAAATAAAAGAATAATTTAGAAAAGTTTCAGAGTTACATAGTGAGCAGAACCCACTTTCTATACTGCAGTAAATTGATATTTTGTACCCCTTTTGAACCCTGCAAAGAGGGCCACGTGATTGCCATGTCCGAGTACTTTGTAGGTTACCGTAGGTATCTGTAATAAGCCTACGTGAGGATAATTACCAATATTAATAGCACTACTGCAAGCCTACAATGTAATCATATTCCAGTTTGTACAATATGCAAAATTTTTATTTTACAGTATTTGCTCTCGTGTAAAATTGTTTAAAGAACCTATACTGTGAAAAAAATATTAGTTGTGGTTCGTATCTATTCGCATGTTAGCTAATACAATTTGCTCATTTCAAATGACCAACAACTCAGCAAAATGATTTGGTTTCAATGTTAGAATATGCATGTGGCTGAGCGAGATATGTACAATTACATTGCAGCTGAGGTGCAGGAACTGGTGAAGGAACAAAGAAGGGCACCGAGATGGGTGAACGGTAGACCCTAGGTGGAGAAGGCAGGGGAAGGTTGGAAGGAGCAAGGTTATTAATTGGTAGGCCACCTGTAGTGAAGGAAATGAGATAGAGCGAAGGACAGGTTGACAGTTAAAACACTGGTAAAAACTGTATGCTTATAATGAGGATTGGGAGCATTACACTGCCACCTAAGGGAAAGTATAGTCGAAGAGTGAAAACCAGTGAGAAGATTCAAAGGGCGTGGTGGAGAACGGAGCAGGTGACGTCGGCAGTATTTTGTATGGTGCCTTGGTGACTGTGAAGTGGGTTGGAAGATGTAGGAAGGGTTGGGACAGGTTGGTGCAGAGGGGAAGGAATGAGTGAGCTCGCCACAAGGTGACAGCTAAATTGTGAGTGTTTATTATGCACAGGGGAAGGAGCGTTACCTTGAAAACGCTTTTTGTGCTTAATTATTCTGTCTTTTACTGTGTATTACACGAAAATAAGTTCTACAGTTTGACTTGATGTAGGCCAAATATCACTATATCAAATTTCAAACAACCTGCCAAGTAATTTTCCTTTGAGCTAGCCAAGTAATGGTACAAAACATAATGTAAAGTCGTAATATATTTGTCGGTTTCTAAGTACATATTGGAGTAGTAAACTCAAAAATGTGGGACGTTTGTTCTATTGCCTCTGCTAGCAAATTTATACTATTCAAGACAACATGTACCAGCTGTAATAGATGCATAATGCCACATTTTATAGGTCGTACATTTTCAACAAAAACCTAACATACTGAATGCATCAAACAACAACATTACTTGCTAATACCATATGTCTAAATTTTTTATATTTATATTTCGTTATCACTACAACTAGCTGCATGACAGATAAGATATTAATAAAATCTACAAGTAGACATCTGTTAAATACATATTCGACACGTTTTCATTTCTTACACATAACTTCCACTGATTTGCCGTGTTCACAACTCTAAAAAACCTTTAATAACTACGCTAAAATATTTCATTTATGTCACAATTTTATACACTCTCAAATTGACACTACATAAGTAAACTCACCTGCGAGTCATTTTCGGCTGCATCGATGGCTAATACGTACCAAACAATAAGAGGCATAAACCATATTCTGTGTAAGAAAAGCTTTAATTAACGTATGCCTATTACAACGAGCATTTAATTACATACACAACTTATTAAATTTATGCGTAGTTTGGAAATACGTTTCTCTGCTTTGTTAGTGTTTACATTTACAATCAGCTGGTTCTGCCACAGAATAAATATGCACCACAGATTAAGCAGTGTTAGATATAGACATTCGGAAGAAAATCAGAGACGCAAAGATACAAAACGTAAAAGTTTTCTTGTTTTCGCAGTAAAAATGGAAATTTATTGTAAAACAGAATAGCCAACTTCTCTTTACCGTCGAAGCAAATCTTTTGACGTCACTTCCCTTGAAGAAAAGATTTGCGCTGAAGGAAACTATAATGTCTGAAGCAAATAATGTCAAACATAATCGCTCGAGTAAAGTGCAACGCTATCTCGGAAGTGAAAGGGAAGCAAATTTCTTCGTTAGTCGACATTGCGTCGATGGTACATAATACGTCCCCAGGAAGGCATCGACCAACTCATTGTATTGTTGCATGCTGTAATTCTTAGGTCGGGCTGGCTGGGGCCTGTGTCGAAACACCTTATGGACTAGCCAATGACTTACGAGCGGGGCTGCCCCATGATGTAAACCCTGACGATATACGTCATAGAGACCTGTTTGAACTGCGCCTTGGCCCTGCGAGGCCGGCCTATGAGGGCTCAAGTCACGTCCGAAGCATGGTGTAATGTCTATTTTTAGACCCCTGTAATGCTGTGAACCCCCGACTGTTTCGCAGAGTATAAAAGCACAGAATCGACACATTTGGGGAGAGTTCGCTGATCGTGCTAGAGGAAGGTGTTATTCTTGTGGAGAAAGACTGGAGAAGACATCTTGGTGACATCAGAGTCTACTGTGAGGCGGCAGGCGGCACCTTCGGAGCAGTGTTGGGAGAAACAAGACGACAGCTGCGAACCGAAGACCTGAAGAGTGAAGACAGCAGTGCATTCTGGGTGCTGCGCAGCACACGGCGATTCATCACCACTGCGGACTATTAAGGTTGTACACTGTCACTATTTCAGAGACTGTTGATGGGATGTATGACTGAATTTTTATTGTGATTAATTGATTAATGGAAAATATTATTTTGCTTTAATTGGCAAAGTTAATTAACATTTTGTGGCAGAGTAGTAATTGTGTGCATAATTAAGGGCGTTGTGAAAGTTATAGTTGATTGCTGTTTTTGTGTGTTTTTGTAAGCTCGATGAGCTACTAAATCAGTAACTAAATTCAACTCTTTTATTTCCAATTATAAAATCTCTAACACAAAGAGCTCAGAGAAGTGCACACATACATAGCATTTGCTTATACTTTTAACACTGGTATCAAAAGTGGGATAGGCATAAATAAATTTAATAATTAATTCTGTTAGTTGAATCATTGCACTGAATTACTATTTATTTAAATTAAGCAACTTTATAAATTTTGTGTTTAAATTGAAATTGTAAATGTGAATGATTACAAGAAGCATGTCAGCGGAAATAGAAGCACTCTAGGCCCTCTTTGAGGGAATGAGCGGCCAATTAAGTGGTCAAATAGATTCAGTTAATGCAAATGTTCATAATGTAAATGAAAATGTAGATAAGAAAGTACATAGTGTAGACAAGAAAATAGATAATGTAAATGAAAATGTAGGTAAGAAATTATATAGTGTGAATTCAAATGCAGATAAGAAAATAGATAGTGTAAATGAAAATGTAAATAAGCTGGTAGATAGTGTAAAAGAAATGGTATACCAGAAAATAGAGGCTGTAAACGAGAAGGTAGGCAGTGTAAAGGAAGAGATAGACTATGTGAAAAACAGCATGCAACAGCAAATAAGTGATCTAAGATAGGAGTGGCAAGACTTTCGTCAGCATCAGGAAGGTAGCCATCTTGTTACTGGAGAAGAAAAGGTCAGTGCTGAATCAATACCTGACGGCAGCGAAGAGAAGACAACGAACTTTAAACCAGGCTTTAGTGGGATCCCCAATCAGGCAGAAAATGGTCTGCAACATGTTTGTGTATCTAGTGTTCCTATTTCGAACAATGGAAAGGGGATTTCTGTCAAGCCTGCTCTTTACGATAGCCAGACTGATGGCCAGACTCCGTGGCGAGAGTATCAAAACCAGTTCGGGATTGCTGCAACCATAAATCGTTGGTCTGACCAGCAACACGCCTACTATCTTGCAGCCATGCTGAGGGTACCTGCCCTCAGTATACTCCAGTCGCTTCCAGAACAACAACGTCTGGAATATTCGACATTAGTTACTGCCCTGGAGCTGCGCTTTAGAGACAAGTACTTATGACATGCCCACAATGCCCAACTAAGGAGCTGCGCCCAGAGGTCAGGGGAGCCACTGCAAGAATTTTGGCAAAGCATTGTGCGACTCGCCCATTTGTCGCTCGAGGGATGTCCAGAACAGGCACGAGATATCGTAGCAGTCGGCTTCTTCGTCGATGCCATCGCCTATGTATAGGTGCGCCAAGCAGTGTGCCTGGCTGATCCCAGGACAATGCAGGACGCCCTGGCCAGAGCACTGGAGGTTGAATCTGCAAGAGGACCATCAACTCGGAATGATGTGCGGGTGGTCGCATTGTCGGGCGACGAGATAGATAACCACTTCGAGAACACATTGAAGAGACTATAAACCATGATACATAGAATGACATCGATTATACCCCGCCCTAGACAACAGAGGCGACCAAGCAGTTGGGAATGTGGAGAACCCAGACACTAGAGACCAGTGTCCACAATTGTTACAGATAAACCGAAACCACGAGCAGAATGAGGCTGTCCGATCTGGCCAGCCCTCGGGAAACATGTAAGCACCGGTCTTAAAGGGTGAAGGTCGGTGACTGCGGAAGATAAGGCCCCAGTATTTCTTCAAGTACGCTCAGTGAAACAAGAGTTTGATGCAGTTCAATAAAGGGCAGTCTGGATAATGTTTATTGCAGCATGGTTGTGGACATCGGAGCTACCATTACTGTGGCCAACCGGACATCTTGGGGCCTTCTCCCCAGCAGTCAAAGGGCCATAATTACATACAGAGCTTTCTGACGACAGTGACAGGTGAGAGCACACCAGTGAAGGGGAATAAAAAGGTACAGTTGAAGTTGGATGACCTCTGCATTGAGAACGAAGTGTACATAGCCGACATAGAAGACGAATGTTTATTGGGCCTGGATGTGTTGTGCAAGTTAGAGTGCTGTATAGATACTCGGTCGGGAGTACTAAGGGCTGGTAACCGAGAACTGGTAATGATGCCACGAAGCGAACTATCCGTGCCAACCGGCTGCCAAGTGGTCTATTGTGAGACAACTGTTTTGCCAGTGTCCAGGGAGACTGTCATTCCTGCAAGGCGTTGAAGCAATTTTGTGCGCCGTGTAAGCTCTGGTCGAACATATGAGCAGAGGAAGCAGCTTACCTGATGAGGTAGTGGTAGCAAGAACATTGGTTTCGCCGAGTTCTGAAAATTTAACTGTTTGAATGGTCAACTTGTCGAACAGGGCAATCCAGCTTGAGGAGGGGGCCATAATAGGTGTGTGCAAACAAGTCTCCCAAATTACTACAACCGACAAAGAAGCCTTTAAGTCAGGCGACCTTAATGGGACTGTGCCAGAACCACTCAAGGAACTACTGACTAGAACTGGAGAAAACCTGAACTGGAGACAAGAAAATGTTGTGGCAGAACTTCTGAAGAAAAACAAGAAAACTTTTTCATGTGGGCAACTTGACCTTGGCAGAACATCCGCTGCACAACATCACATTGATACAGGAGAAGCTAGGCCAATCAAGCAACCCCCAAGACGACTGCCTCTGGCTACACAAGAGACTGTGGGTGGCATCTTGGAAGAAATGAAGGAATTGGATGTGATCGTGCCATCGGTCAGCCCTTGGTCATCACCTGTTCTGTTAGTTAAGAAGAAAGATGGCTCCACGAGATTTTGCATGGATTACCACTAGCTGAATGATGTGACCAAAAAGACTGCTACCCCCTCTCCCGAATTGATGACATACTGTACAGCTTAACAGGGTCACAATGGTTTTCTACACTTGACATGAAGAGTGGCTACTGACAATGTGAGGTGGCACAAGAGGACAGGGAGAAGACAGCTTTCTCTGAGCAAGGGAAAGGATCTTGGCAGTTTAAAGTCATGCCGTTTGGGCTATGCAATGCCCCTGCCACCTTCGAACGACTAATGGAAAATATCCAAATTATAAAAAAAAAGCAAATGCTGATTTTATGCTAATTAGTATGAAATTAGAACGTATTACGGGAAAAGCTAAGCACTTTACCTATTGATATGAAATATTTTGCTGTAAAGTGCGCCGTTTTCTATTAATTTTATTATTTAATATTTTTCCGGGGAAGAATCCAAAAAAAAAAAGACGGAGAAGTTATAAGCGGATTATCGTAAATTTTGGATATGCTATGGTAAATTTTGTGCTCTTTAATTTTTGTCTCTGCAAGTTTTGTCGTGAGATACATCGTTTTAGACTTATTGATATTTTCCGCCTTTTTCCGGGACAAATTCCGAAAAAAAGTACAAACCGGAAGGTGGATTTCGGCGGATTTTGGATATGTTATTCTACGAATTTTTCTGCGAATTTTGATGTAAAACATTTTTCTTGCAATTTGTCCATGTTTTTTTTTTTTTTTTTTGTATTTTTCCTTGACTTTCTCGTGGTTCTCGGAGGCTGACATATGATGCCGATTCAGCGATCGGCACGTCCGTAGTTCTATAGAATTTTGGTGGTTTGGCTGACCCAACAAAGGTGAAGTGATGAAAAACGCGGAACCACGGAAATTTCGCAAATTTCACACCTTGATCCAGCCATTCGTAAATGAGAAATGTGGAATGTCGGGCCGACAAGTAGTTAATTGCCTCTGATCTTCACTTTGACGGAGGTTACACGCGAGACCTACCCTAACGGAAATAATCGTGTCCGCTGGTTTACATAGCCAAAGTCCTGTATTATTGGGCATACACGGTACCGTCGGCATTGTACAAAGTTCTTCAAGGATGGAAGTGGCTTAATCGCCAATTAAAACAATAATATCGTAAGGGGAGGAAACCCAAGGACCGTGGTATCATATTCACACCCAGATGCAGACTTATGACTTGGTGTTTGCAGGCATCTGTTTGACTTGGAGGTTGCCATGGACTGATGCCTCAGGCGTCAGAATGAGCAGGGCGGGGAAAATGGGAGTAACCCGATAAAACCCACCTACCAGCGGCATCGTCCGGTACGATTCCCACATGCGAAGAATAGGGTACCGATCCCGCAAGGGATCGAGCCCGGGTCTCGTTGATGACAGGCTAGTGGTCTGACCAATACACCCCCGCTTACCACTATCTGTCATTTGGATAAACGTTTTAACAGGTTAGATTATCTTTTTGAGGTGATACGCATAATAACACTTTTCCGCGTCTAGTATGTTTTAATTTGAATGCTCTTAACTCATTTGTGTTCTCGTTCAGTATGCTTGCTATTTTTCTCGTCTGCAGAGCCAGGACTATTATAGTGACTTTTTCGTTTAGTTCCTATGCATGTATATTTTAATTGGTCAACATCACACATGTAGAAGCACACATTTTATACAGACTTAACAATAAATACCCTTTACGTTACAACTAAGGGTATATCGTTCAACATTAATTACAAGCCTATCGTACCATCTTCGCTAAGAAATATTTTTTTAAGAATGGTGTAGATTTCTATAATCGTGTTAAAATAAGCACTGCATATTGATTCTTCTAGCATAGATAGTTTCTTTTACAAAACTACTGTTTATTTCTACATTCATATTTGTTGTGGGTATGATATACAGAGCATCGGCAACCAAACCTTGTTTCCATCCATATTTTAATAGACTGTGATTCGGTACCTAAAGCAATACTTTTTCGCAATTTTCTAGGAATTCTAGGAATATATATTCCCTTTTATGTGATTCATACTTCACTTCGCTACCATCATTTAAGTACTACATTATTTGTTGACACGAGGAACGACTTTTGAATCATATAGCCCACGTCACTAAATCTACTAAAAAAACGTATTTGATATTTACATTATAAGATTTTAAGAATATATACTACTAAAATGTACGTATCCTTAGTTACAACAAAACTTACCATCAGTAGGTAAGGAGTTGTTTATAGATGAATTTGTTGACATAAAAACTCTAAAAAATATATCAAGGTTACAAAAAATGTTTTAGGAACACATATTTCCGTCGACATTAGAGTGATTTTACACCAGAAAATAGTGCGCTTTTATCGTAACTATCGGGGAAGTAATCAATACATTAATAACATTTTAAAAACTGGTTGGTCTTAGCTTTGGAACTCAAGTGTAAGGAAACACTCCTTGTAAGGCAAACACGTTCCCTCAAAGGATTTCGTTAAACAATAGGGTGCATACACTAAAACAAATTTCTCGTACAAAACTCAAAAATATAATTTGCTCTTGGAATGATTTTTGGTTGGGTGTTGTTAATCTTAACCGGGTTCTGGGACATACGCTCGCCATTAAGAGGAGTCCTCGACTGGCGCATGGACGACGTTGCAGCGTGTCACGCGTATTCTTTTACGCGAAACCGCTTAACTTTCATACTATGTTTACCTACGAAAATAACACACACTTGAAATTATGCTTCTATGTTTTCTAAAATTCGGCATGCTTGTTAGAAACATGATTTTCGGGCCTCTGAAAATGGCTAAAAAGGATATTTTGTTACACTCCCATAACTCCGAAAATATTACCTGAACTCGTAAAGTGCAAAGCGAGAGGCATGCGTTGGTCCTTACTTCATACTATTTTAAAATAAAATATTGTGGTCACCGCTTGAAGTCCGTAGGAAAAAGGCCACAATGAAAACCTTGCACGCCAGTTTGGCGCGCTGCGAATAGAGGCGATATGATTCTCGTCAAGCGTGGGATACTGGCTTTTATCGCTACGCTGTTCCCATGAGTCAAAGGTGTAAATCAGACACAGACGAAGGCTCCTCTTAAGAGTGAATATTGCAAAGTCACTAGCAGCCACGAAAATTTTAAAAGAACCTGCTATTAGCCAAAAAACGTATATTTTAAAGTAACTGTTTGACAAATCACACAAAGACTTGAGAAACGGTAACCATGCCTATAGTCGTTTACCCTAAAGGCGTTTTGCCAATATGTTTTAGTCTTATAAAGTTTTTTCTCTCACACGCATTTAACGTATTAGCATTTACCCTAATGCTCAAGGCAAAGGCCGTTAGGGGCACACAGTATGTACACTGAATATCACTAATAGGGCTTACTTACCATAAATAATCACAATGTCGTCCATGTTGTCTCCTGAAGCCGGCATATCATATATAATCACTTCGAAATTCTTGCGATTTTTCCTGCGTCTGATAAGCAAGACGCTGCATTCGTCGTCCTCACTCATGCCTTTGTAGTACACCACCTGGCAATCATCGTCATCCTCAGTGAGATCGATCTGAAAACGAAATAATTTTAGTGAATTAGAAAACTTCTATTGCGCACCATTTCATTTCAAAAATGTAATTTTGGTGTCACTATGTACCCCTGAAACGGCCTGGAAAAGAACACATGCGTTGAGGGACGCATACACACACACGCTCACCTACACTCACACACACTGCATTACATACATGTTGTTCAGAAACAAATGCACATTAAGAGCACACCACGCGAGTCCTGGGCTAAATTAGACACGAAAATCTAAGTGGCAAAATGTTGTACGACATTTTACGTGCTCAAAGTGGCAACACTGCATGGAGAAGCTCCCCCCCCCCCCTCCACCACCCCACCCCTCTTCCCTCTTGCGCTTCTCGTCTGGTGTTTTTTTATATACGTGTCGAGTAAACGTAGATCATGTTTGGACTGCTCGGTGTTTGAACCTGCACATAACATGCAGGTCAGAGCAGTAGTAGTAAGATAAGTAAGATATCTGTGGAGTGCAAGAAGGGACTAACTACAGTGCTATGTTGCCACATTGTGCATATAAAATGTCATCGTACAACATTTTACCATCAACATTTTTTCGTCTCCAATTTAGCCCAGGATTCACGTGATGTGCTCAATATGCGTTTGTTTCTGGACATTCTGTATACACTTTGAAACTTACGGTGCTTTGTTTTTTTTTTTATTTTTAAGTAGCTGGAGTATACAACCCATATAAACGGGAAAAAAATAACAACAGTTTTAAAATCTCTCACTCTATCCTCAACCACCTACGCCGGTAGGTCGAGCATGGTTCTTTTATTCGAAACCGCGATAACTCCGAAAATGCGATCATGGATCGTCGTGTCGTAACTAGAGATGGTTAAATTTCGCGAATTCAATGACCTGCATGTTAGAATCAAAATATCCTATTCGTTCTCAAGCCCCTCTATTCATTCATTGTCTGCTGTTCCACTGAGTTGCAGCTTGTGGACAAATAGCGGGACTTGAGAATGCATAGGATATTTGATTTTAGCATGCAGGTCATTGAATTCGCGAAATTTTAACATATCTAGTCATAACGCTTTTGTCAGAATCATTGCGTCGAATAAACGACGGTTCCAAAGAGGAATATATAGAATGGTTGGTACGAAATTTGCAGTATAGACGTGTTACTTTTGTGTGTTGGAGAATCTGCTTTCAAGTTTCAGCCAACAGAACACCTCTGTGAACAAAAATATGAAACAGCTGTAACGAGTATGGTGATGTTTTGAACTAAACCTGTATTTTTATTTCCAAGTGACAATTTACTAAACGTGTGAACATAACTGGAAGAAACTGTGGTCAAGTGGCTGTATTCTGTGGCAGTCGTGTGGGGTTTGCTGTTAATGTTTCATTTCGCGAGCTAGTGCATACATCACTATGGTAGTGGTGATGCTACCAACTATAGTTCGTAGCAAAACAAAATCCTAGACATTTGACTGATCTCCTCCCGAAATTTCTCAATAGAAATATCTGCATTTGACTATAGTTTCTTTTATCTTCAATTATCTTTTCATATAAGCAATCTGAAATAAATGGTAAATCAAGCTTAACAGAATTTTTAACATTTTCAATATGTACCTTGATTTTTAAGTCTACGTAAATTTACTAATACAAAATAATTTTTTGTAAGAGAATTTACATTAAATAATGTTTTGTAATACGAAAATTGCCGTTCTCCAGTCAATTAGAAAAAAATGAACAGTTTTACCTTAGAGTAGAGGAGAAAATATATTTTGTCCCCCCCTAGTTCCTATACACTATAAAAAAAATTGGTTGTCTGTAAAGTCGGTTTACTGACGATAGTTGAACGTGACAACGTCTTAAGAAAATACTGATGCAATGGTATCATTTTTCAAAAGAAAATTTTAATTTCATTTGTTTAATAGATTTGGATGTATATAGAGAAGGAAGTAATTGGAAATCACAATGAAATTGATCAAGTTATATTTATTTGTACGCATAAATACAATTATGTCAATTTTTTTTTTTTTTTTTTACAATTTAATAGTTTTTACTCCACGCAGACGCATCGCTCAC
>PNEQ01132831.1:0-30047 GCA_003012365.1 Medauroidea extradentata | reverse complement strand
GATCACAAACAACTTGAAACAAGACAGAAAAGAATGCAGTTTCTCTGTGAACTTGATTCCAATGTATTTTTTGATGGGTATTTTTACTTTCATAGGCAGTTGGTCACAAGTTTGAAAGACGGAGATTTCAGTGATGTGATTCAGCTGTTGCTTGCTGTTAAAATTAAGCACTCTGAGTTTGCAGATGCAGCACTGAGAATTGTTTGGTCTCCTTTCAGCAGTGTAGATGCTGAAAGATTTTTCAGCAGGTACAATTTAGTTGTGACAGATAGGAGAACAAGGATGACGGAACAAACTGTGGAAACTTGTTCAATGCTTTCCTTCCACAAAATGGACGAGTCGGATGACTGAATTAATAAATTGTTATTGTAAAGTGGATTTATTTTTCAAGAGTAATTTTTGCAAATGTATGTTGTGTCTGTAGGTAATTTTTTTTATATGTTTGTATTGTTGCAAATTAAATAGTGAATGTTTGCGCTACATATTTCAGTGTCATATATGCAATAAACAAGTGAGTAGTTGGTGAATTCCCGTAATATTGGCGAAAATTTTTTTTAATGCTAATTAATGCTACAGGACCAAAAATAAATGCTACAAAAAAGGTATTTTAATGCTATTTTTCATCATCTCTACCCATGGTAACAACAAAATTTGAAAAAAGCTAATCCAACATACGTAGATATCTTAGAAATAACAAAACAAAAAAAAGTCAGATGACATTAAGACATCTCATTCCCTCTTCTGTTACAAAGTCCATTTCTGAGGGAGTACCATAAAGTTGCTGCTGTGAACACCAGAAAACCCATCTGCACATCACATTTATTTTTAATAACTGTACGCTAGATAAGCATGTGAATATCCTCTTGTCAATCTCATTGCAAAAAAGAAAATTCATTATAAGAAAATACCTTACAATATGAATTAAATTAGATCGCACGCTTTCATGGCTGCTGTCTGCATTTTCTTGGCTTCTGTTGGTCTCCGACTCCGACTACCTGATGAAGGCAGCTGCAATGACTGCCGAAGCATCACAAGACAATCTCCTGACGCGGCTGACACCCAAAAGCCAAGAAAATGCAATATGAATTAAATTGGTGTATGAAGAACTTACCACAATCTCAGAGATGGGCTTGAAAGGGTCGCCGGTAATCACCGATGGATCGTCTTCATCTGACAATATGTTGCCATTAGGCTCCCCCCTCTCAACCCGCGACTGTCGTACACGTTCCTGCCGCGCTTTTCTCTCAGCGTCAAGGAGCTGCCGCTGTTCCGCCTGGTCCCTCTCCACTCGCTCGTTCAGTTGAGCATAGTCGCGGATTATCAGGTTCAACAACCACCTGCAGTGTTTAGTTCAACCAAAAGTTCAGAAATTGTCAAAAACTGCATGGTTGAGTTACGCTAATTTTGTAGTACAATAAGACTAGTACAAAATGAAAGCCAGATAACAAAAGAAAGTCACCATACTTTGTCAAGATTGACTAGCTGAGAAATAACAAATTAAAAAGGAACCAACTCAACATACAGTACTGTGGTTATCAAACATTAACATATCAGGTGACGACGCCTGGCCAAAACACAAGTCAGAGATTCCCAACACATACGAAAGGTATATATTAGGTAATAATCATCCTGCATCCATAATGTATGTGATGGCATATGTTTAGAATTAAATAATCATATGCACAATGGAACTAGGCTTATGAGCTGAAATAAAAAATATTCAGAATTTCATGCCAATATGTACTAAACTTGGAAACACTCAATACAGGCCTCACATGATAAGCTATTACAATGGAAGCCACATTTTACAATCTCCTGAAATACACAATTTTTTTCTGATTTCCATTATTTTCCTTATGCTGACAATGTATTACATTCCAGCCATTTACACTGCAGTTAGTATCAGCTTCCCCAGATTAACCACTTTTTATGAAGCTATTGACACAGTGTCCTCCACTTATAAATTAAGGGTTACTATTGATGGTGTGGAAGAATGAAAATACGACAGAAAACAAAAGACCGTATTTACGTCTGTGCACAAGAAGTATTAAAAACAGAAGACTGTATTTACGTCTGTGTACAAGAAGTATTAAAAACAGAAGAGCAATTCAATCATCGTTCGTAGTATGAATTGTACTTTTCCTCAATACTCAGTAACATGTAGTTGGGAACTTTAATTTTATCCACTTGTGCTTGAATTAAGAATTTGTATAAATGTTTATGATAACAGACCTGTTTTACAGTTTTTGTTGTTCTCCCTGCATTTATACCATTTTTAATTCATCCCTTATAAAGTACACAGTAATAAAGTTGTTCTACCGTAATGAAAACAACCACTCCTCCTCATTCACCTCAGTTTCAAGTCAGAGATTTCCACATGTGGCAAACACAAAGTAAATTACCGACAGGCAGAGCATATTTTCACAGTACAGTGTAACCTCTTTTTTACAATGCTTGTTTTTACACCATCCCACATTTTACACCTACATTGTGAGGTCCCATTTGCTGGTTTCATATTAAAAACTTCCCTCATTTTACAACAACTTTTCCAGATCTTCTGAAAAGTGTAATAAAGGGTTACACTGTAATGTGTTCCTGTTTCGCAAAAATTACTCTTCTTTGATTCTTCTCTATATCTTGTCTCTCTGCAGACTGGCTAAGAATGTAACAAGCATTCCTCTCCCCTCAACCATGCTGACCCTGGCTTAAAGACTGGTGTAGCATGAGAAGGTGTTACATGTTACTACTGCCTCCGAGCATGAACTTGTACCTGTAGCCATTGTGAATGCCACGGTCAACCTTCTTGCGACCCTTTGCCTTCTGCAGGGCAGAACAGGTCTCGACCATGGTGGGGCATCGCTGCTGGTTCACAACAGCCTCCACATTCAACCTCTCCACTATGTCCAGCTCATCCAGGGCTCCCTCGCAGTCCTGCTTGTTGGCCAGCCTGCCAACACACCCCACTCTGCTAGCTCCATATATTGCCACATACATGGTATTGTATATATCTTACTATTCTACATCCACAACTTCTGCACACCACAACTCACATATATTGTGACTCTGCACCATATTGTTCTGTTTTTATACACATTAAAAACATCTAAACCATAAAATACTACACAATTTAATTGTTCTATTATTGTAAAGCACATCTGTTGTGAGCCAACATTATTTACACATGTACAAGATTTAAGAGCAACACATTAAGAAATGAATAAAAGCCTGAGCCAAAAAAATTAATTATAACAAAAAAATAACAGCACTGTGAGGTTAAAAGAACCTTGGATTAAGTCACTTGAAAGGTAAGTGGCAAACACAGCCTTGGCATTCTTTGCAATAAGCAAAAGTTAACAAGGTACTGTAATGGTGTAATTTACTATGTACTTACAGTATATATCGCTAAACTATCAGATCATATAAATGACTATTTTATACGTACCTACAACACTGAAATAAAATTTTCACAGCAAATAAGTTAAAACAGGAAGGAAACTGCTACGCTGCCAGTATAACATTAAACGAAACATAGGAATAAATATCATGAGCAGAAATAGGCCGCTAAACTACTAGTTACAAGAACATGTCAGGGATTACATCCTATAGTTTTAATTTTTTTTATATATTTTTAACTGAATGTATATTTTTCGTTTTAGTTTTGTATCCTTGTTGGGGATCGCAATTTTTTATTATAATCTAATACCCAGACGCCTGGATAGGCTATTAATTGTTGATTTAGAGAATATTCAAAGGTTTTGTAAATTTCAAGGTAATTCTTGGCTTGGCTTTGGAAGAAACATGATGTGTTTTGCGCAATTTCGTTCTATGCTCTTAAAGCGAGCGCCATCCTAAATGTAGGACAAATTTTGGAAAGCCAAGAGTAAGTTAAATGCTAAGGAGGCCAAATTAGCATTGTAGGAAAACTGATTTGTGCATAATTTTTTTTTTGAGTGAGCAAGAAATGCGGCCGACGACGGAGATGCCTCGGCATGACGCCAATGCCGAACTACGTTCGTCGAGTGGTATGATGTCGTTAAATTAGTATATTACCAGTAATGTTTTCTGCCTCGACGATACTTTAGGAGTGTTTATTATTTAGTTTACTACATCAGAACATTAAATTTTGGGTCAGAACGTCCAGAAGTTAATATCATGACTGTAGGCTACCAAGTCCAGCAGTTCTGAGAATTTTTTTAAGAACCTTTTGCCTACCGCTCAAAAGAGTTCGAGTTATAACCGGGAACATGATTATTTATTTCAAAGAAGTTTATGTAAGCAGGGTGAAAGTAAACCAGTTAGAACAAACGCCAGCATAGAATTTAGCTTCAAACATATATTTTCAAAGGCCTAGATTAATTTAATTAGCAGTGATCATCTGGATTAATTAATTATTATTGAAGAACATATCCCTCATAATTTAATGTTGTAAAGGATGTGTTAGTAGACTGCCAGATTTGGTTCAAGCCTATTTTATTACCTTCAGTTTTACATTCAATACCACTATAACCAGCACTATTAACTATTCAGTCAATAAATTTCTCTACTTTCAAAGTGATCTTGTTTAGTAAATATTATTTTAAGAGTTTTACCTTGACCAGGGTAAAGGTGTTCTACGTTCAGGCATATGTCACAACACTGGTTACACACACAATACTTTCACACCACATAATACAGTACAATAAAATAATTTGACTCTGTTAGTTACAATATCTGCCACAAATTTCTTCAGTGTTGTTTGATACTTGACACACCTGCTCTGTTTTATCGTGCATCATCTTAATGTGTGCACATCTACCTGGCGCAATACAGTACTTCCACCACTGTTCTATGTACTTTCTGTTGATACCACAACGTAAATTAATGTTTTCCTCTGAACAAAGCTGCATATTTTGTTACCGTAAACATTTTAACATAAACATTTATTCTCTACGCATAAGAACATACAGGTATGCCAAGAACAATAGATAAAGGGTGGCCACTCATTGCAACAACGAAAATTCCCTGATAGAAAACCAAAAGTTTCCCTGATTTTAGCAAGTATGAAAACAACATTTTGACATTTAATTCAACACTTTTTTCAATAAAGATAAACATTTTACGTCCTTTCTGACACTACAGTCAGTGAACTTGACAAAACATTCAGCAGAAATAACTACGAACTTGACAATGGAGTATATTTACACCTGCATAATGGTAATTTTTTCAATAAAAATGTTATAATGCTCTCAAAACTCCATCATATTAATTCATATGGTTTTTGTGGAAGCTCAAGAAGAATGAGGCAAGAAAATTCCCCGAAATGTCTCAGATGAACCAAAAATTCCCTGACATTTCCCTGATATTTCCAGATGACCACAATTTCCTTGATAATTCCAGGTTTTCCAGGTGGGTAGCCACCATGATAACATTCAATACAGCAAGCACAATGAAACTTCCTTGTTATTTGTTTGACATGAAGTGAAGCTAGTAGTCTCACAACATTTGTAGCCGGTTACTGCTACTAAACAACCAGTGATAGTTGAAGGAAAATAAGGGTGGACAAGCTTTAAAATGTGTGAGAGAATATTTAACGAAAGCTGATATATCTGTGACTCGGCTAAAGTTCAAGATATATATTAGTATGTTGAAAAGGTTAAAAAGTTATTTGCAACCCAACCTAAAAGACCCTGAGCACAGATTTTGTATGCTCAGTGTCTATTGTAATGGTCCTGAATAGGTAATTCGTTCACAACATGAAAACAAAAAGTATGACCATTTAGTTTTCCGTGATTTCTATTCCACCCCTTTAGATAGGTATTTTGTGACAACCAGCATGAAAAGTTTAGACAAACTCTGGGAGCTCAACTACAACAGAGCCCTCTTATAGTATTCCCAATTATAATATTTTTCTGGTTATAATGCTACCTACCTTCATTGAGTCCCTGAAATTTTCATAATAGGAAATTACCCTTATACAATGTTTTCCCATTTATAAAGTAAGCATTTTTTGGGTTGCTTCAGAAACGTTACAACAAGATTCTACTTTACTCTGCTAAATAATCCAGGTTACAGCCAATAAGCGACACTTGGCCATCAAACGAACATGAAGGGGATGCGACAGAAGAGAAATACAGTATTTAATTATGCAAACGATAAATTATTCTGAAGTAATATTAATCACTACCGAGAGAAGATTTATTCTGAGTCAGTAATATGTACACTATTACTCATTCACTACTGGTATGCACATTCAAATTACTAGTGCTTTCTTTCTCACAAACTTAAAAATAGCTCCTGTTCTACCATCACAGATTGACTGCATTTTGCTTGCCTCTTGCCAAGATGGCTAAAATAACTAAATTATCAAAACTCTTGACTAGTACTGTACCCACATGTTAAGAGTGCGTAGTAGATAAATAAACGCTGAAAACATCAATTGATTCCTACACTTCTTTCGAAGCCAATATGGATAAAATACTCAATGACAATCCTAGACAATGGTATTTGCCAACTTTACGAGTGAAAATTTATCAAAAATTTCTAATTAGTTATGCGTGATCTCTTGCGCCGCAGTCAAATGCACGAGGTTCCGGCGTCAGAGATTGTGCCCCAGAAGTTTGTAACAATGGAAACAATTTTGTTTAAAACGTTGGCTAAAACTATTGTCCAGGATTGTCATTGTTTAATTTTCGCAAATTGGCTTCAAGAAATTTCCAGTTATAGACGAATGCTTTTAGCATTGAATTATGTACCATGCCCTCTTAACAGCATAGAACAAAAAATAATTTTTTTTCAAATTAACAAAAATTAAGAACATTATATTCAGTACTTGCTAAGTTACTATACCACAAACATACAGGAGCACTGGCTTCCCAGCCAAGTAGTCGTGTGCCAAGATGGTTTCCAGAACCTTCCGACCTTCGTCGAGTCGCGCAACATCACTGGCATCGACCACAAATATCACACCATGAACCTATACACAAGATGAACACCAGTTAGCCAAGTAACAAAAACCTTTTCCTGCCAGTACGTACTTAGAAAATCATATTTTTGGACTTTTTAGATTATTATTAATACTTGAACAGAACATTCACAAACTGTTACATTAAAGAGGGAAAATTCACATACATGTATTTAATAAGACACTCACATCCATGAAGTACCTATGCCAAATGTCTCTGATCTGAGCTCCACCTCCAAGGTCGTATATGATGATGTTGAAGCCCCGGTGAGACAGAGACACAGAGGAGAAGCCTACAGTTGGGATAGTTGAATCTGACTGCTCTGCGGAAACAAATATTCACATACACGTATACAACCTATAAATTTTACGTTGAGAAAACCGTGGCTATGTTATTGCAGTAAGAAAATAAGATTTTTAGATCTAAAATTATCAACTAAAATAGAAACAGGCTAAACTGTTTGAAGTCAGAATTTAGCTAGTAAATTAGTAGGCCTATTTGCTAGTAAATTAGTAGGCCTATCATAGAAACAAAACCAGATCCCAGAAACGTAAAATACATCATGTCGGAACTAGAAATTTTTTTTCAAATGTCATTGCTGAAAAATTAAGATATAAGTGTGTCCATGTTGCAACAACCTTATCAAATCACTTAGGCCTACTAAGCTTCACTGTTAAATAAGCATCAAAGATTTATTGCGTTGCACAGTTTCAGCAACCGTCAAGGCCATCATTTTCAAGCGTTGCGCTGACCTGAAGATGACTGCAAAAGCCTAAGATCCATGTTAACCTTGCAAAATGTTACACAATTTGTAACGTGTATGTACCAGAAGACTGTGAGTCTTTAAGGGGTCTCCCTACCTGTGCTTTAAATATGTTGCAGCCAGTTGTAATTATTATTTTTTGACAAAACTACTAAAGAAAGAACGAACACTTCAAAAAACTATGTCACTATTAATAGTTTCAAAATTCGGAACATTTATTTAAAACCTAATTTTCGGACCACACAAAAAATCCAAAAATGGGTATTTTAGACTGCAGTATCTGTAGAAATAACAACTGGATTACAAAAACAGAACTATATAAACAAGCATTAGACTTTGAACTACGCTGGCCATAAATAAAATGATGTGGTCACCACTTAAAGTCAGACAGGAAAAAGGATATTAGTAAAGCACTGCACGCCTTCTGAGTAGCTTTAATAGAGAGGTGATAATGCATTACATACGTTCGTCAACTACAACCTTACTGCTCCAGCCTTACACATACAAACAGCCTATCTAGGCAGGCCCCTTAAAAATAGCCTGCTAGCAAGCATGGATGGACTGTGTTGCTGCTGGTGTGAGTGAAACTGTCCACACAACACTTCTACAGCAGACAGTTGACAAACTGCCACATCTCAAGTACAGTATACATACAGATCACAGAGGTCTACCAGGTGCATAGTACAACAGGCTGTTGAACATGTGTAAATTTTCCCAGCCAACCTGTTACTGCAAGTGGAAAAATAACTGCAACTTAGACATGTACAGTAATTATAGCTGCGGTTAAACTGTTACGGATTCCTCACAATATCAGAGGAAAAAAAAAACTACAATACTGATTCCATATTTAAACTAATGGCCAAAAATTAATTAAAATACTACTGTCTAAAGTACAGAATAACACTTTCGTATTTAAAAGTAGTTTATTGAAAATGCTGTAACAAATGACTTCCTATGTAATTGACTACACACTGGGCAATTAGACTATTTATGCTCGGATGTAATATGCTACGTGTGTACTTATCTACCCCACAATGGGGATGCAAAAGCACATTTGCCTTCCCAGCAAGGGGATTTGGGTTTTATTCCTAGCAGGGTCGGGCTCACCAGATTTTTGCATGTGGGAACCCTGTCTGACAACACCGCTAATTGGCAGGTTTTCTATGAAATCTCCAGTTTCCCCCGCCCCTTTAATTCCGGTACCTCTCCATTGTAGGACCTCATTCTATCATGCCATTCTTTGGGGCAAGGAGATGCCTACGGGTGCCCATCGTTAGTCTGCTTCCAGCGTGATACCCTGACCCTAGGACACCCACCTCGTACCATATTTATTTATTTACCCACGTATGGTGTTCCCTATTACTTGTTCCTGAACATCCTGTGTATACTACTCACAAAAGTTTGGAGTTTAGTTATATAAAACATCCAATATATGGTAAGTGTATATGCTGAAGAAAACACGAGACTGTCCAGGAGGCACACAGATACTGTGTAATATTTTACTCTTATACAAAAGACACAGCTGCTTGCAATTGATTTCTTCAGTTTTTGCACCAATCAAAATCAAGATCTTCCAAATTTATATATAAGTTATACAGGTAAATTAAGCACTTTCGAAACCCTGGCTATTTCTTTTTTATTTTCAGGCAGTTAATACCTGTCAATACTTAGCAGCAAAACTACTAAACACAGTGTACAGATTTCTCTGAACTCAAACGTTTACAAATAAATATATAATTTTTTTACTTTTAATTTTGAAGATACAACCTATAAAAGTAGGCCTACTCACTTTACAGTGAACAGCTTATAGGGAGTCTACCGGTTGAATTTCACTTAAATTATATGTGCTACCCCACAGATCAGTAGCTACATACAACAAATCAAGCTCACACCTAGCTCCGATTACTGTTTAAGGGCTTGTTACCAAGTTTTGTAGTAATTTTGAAAATATTTTAATTTAATTGCTACCTAATACTCATATCGAAATTTTTCTCCATAGTTTTGACACTTATATGTTATAATTTGTAGCTGAATTTTTTTTGTAGAAATGTACTTAACTGTTCTTTAGATTTCATCACCCAAAGTACCACGCTTTTTGTCGTGAAAATATGCAAAAAATGAAGCAAAACTTTTTTATGCTGACGAACGGTAGATTACTTTTAAAAATGCATCCACAGTATTGTGCATCGTGTGACTGCACATTGACTCATTTTTTTCAAAGCTTTTGGTCAAAAAATATTTGAGTTATTGTCCCAGTCTGGGAAAAAAACTCACGAACAAGCCCTTAAGTACAGTCACAAGTGAATTGTACAGCAAGCCAACATTAGTAACTCAGTTAATTGACGAAACAGTTTCTCACCTCCAAGCAAACTCTTAGCTGCAGTTGTCTTCCCAGCATTATCCAAACCCACAAGCAGCAACACAATTTTTCTGAAAGAAAAAAAAAGTTGAAGACTTAAAATCAAATAGATGTAACTTCACTTGGAAGTTACATTTTTGAAAGTATTTCAAGAAATTAAGCATGTCAAATAACACAGTTTTTTTATCCCCCACAGACATACAGACACAATGAAAAACACCTTAAAGATTTCTTAATGAGTATTTGAGTGGATCTATGACAGTGTAGATACTTATTTAAGATATTTATTCTGGGTTAAGATTCTGTTTCTTCTCTTGCTTTTTTTTCTTTTGCATGTGGAGACTATGAAGTATGCTGATGTGAGCCCACATGCGAGCCCGAACCGACAAGAAATGTTGAATTTCGCTCTTTTAGTGTCTAATTTTAAATGTATAACTTATGTAATTTAGTCATTTGATTGTATATTGTAAATATGACTTGTCCGATATATTTGTGCAAAAATGTACACAAAAAAAAAAAAGATCCAAGGATGCAATCAACTAAATCTAAATCTAATGCTAGTACTACCCACACCATAGTAAAGAGTGAGCAATAAAAAAAATTTGTCCATTAGCTAACTAAATAATAAAATATATTGTCTCCTGAGAAAATAGCGAAACTATTTTATGAAGTAAAATGATGAAACTGTGTGTATATATGTGTGTGCACACATGTATGTATCTTCACTAGCTTATGTTACACATTGCTAGTGAGATAGGGGTACATGCAGTGGCAGCAAGTGAGCTATATGATAAGAATATGCAGGGATCCAGGAACCACACTCATAAACAACAGGTAGTGGATAGGATTGGAAAGTGTAGGAAGTGATAGGGTGAACTTGATGAAACAGGGGAAAAACTGTTTAAGAGACCTGTTGAGCACGGTGACAGCTGGCTGTTTAGAAAGGATCAGAGTATAGTAGGAAGGACAGAAATAACAATCAGTGAGAAGTATGTGTATGTATAATGACTGGGGTTCTGAAGTACAGCAGACTGAAGATAGCGACAGGAAAGTTGGGGCAAACTGCATTGGGTTAAAAACCAAAGTGATGCAATAAAAGTTACAGCAGTAAACTGTTGGAGTGTGTATGGCAAGTTTGATGGTTTCTGAGGTAGGATTGAAATATACGGGGCAGATGTAGTAGCAGTGGAGACGTGACTGAACAAGGAGGTGCTAGACAGTCAGTGAATGTAAGCAGGATAAATTTACAATCTTCAGAAGAGATTGGGAAGGAAGACGAGAGGTGTGTGCAAGGGATGAATTAGAAGGTTTAGTTTTGTTCATTGCATCCTTGGATCTTTTTTGTGTACATTTTTTTACAAAGATATTGGACAAGTCATGTTTACAATATACAATCAAATGAACAAATATCATAAGATATAAATTTAAAAGCAGACAGTAATAGAGGGAAATCAACTTTATTCTTGTCAGTTTGGGCTCGTGATCATACGTGAGCTCATGTCAGTATTCTTCATATTCTCTACACACAAAAAAAATCTTAACCCACAACAAATATCTTAAATGAGTATGTACACAGTCATAAATCCACTCAAATACTCATTGGCTAGGTAAAAAAGCATTAAGGATTATGAATTGGTTAAGGAGATTTTTGAACTTTTTTATGTTTGATAAACACTCATGTTGCAGGTGCCTGGGGAGTTTGTTAAACAACTTGCAAGCAATGTATGAAGGACCTTTTTGCTTTAGGGTCAAGTTGACAAGAAATATGTGTAAAAGGTTGTTACTTCTAGTGGCATGTTGATGAAAGTGTTCGAAGAGGAAGTGACTGAAGTAAAAGGGCTTGGCAGAAGTAAACGAACACTGGCAGCATACAGGATACCAGAATAACAATGGTATAAATGGACACGGCTGGTAGGGTCAGAGACAGACAGTGGGTTGTTGAGCAGGGGACCTGGATATGCCGGGCGTACAGTGGATCAAGGGAGCAGAAGGGGTGAGTTACGTGATGCAGAGAATGGCAGCACTGTTAGTGGACAGAGGCTTGGTGCAGGCAGTGGAGGAACATACTTGATCCAACGAAGATAGGGTCAGTACTAGATGTGGTGTTAGTCAGGTCTGGAAATGCTATTGTTGGAGATTTAGGGGGAAATGGCTGAGGAGGTTAGCGATAGAGTGGAGAGATAAGATGGGGGAAAATTTTTCCAAGGGATAGATCTGAGAAGTTGGCTACGGGGAAGTTGTAGAAACCTTGTAGGGAGAATTTAGAAATATAATTTACAGCACAGAAGAGAATTAATGCTGGGGGGATCCATCACATTATGGATGGAAGATCAAAAGATTAAAGAGGCAGATGCATGAAAATTGGAGAAACGACAAGAGCTAAGAAGGGATGAGACAGGTGGAAAGAGAAAGATTAGGCAGGGAAAGAACTATTACTTATGGAATAAAATGGAGGAGTGTAAAGGGAAGAGATGAAGATGGTAGAGAGAGATGAGAGAGGAAAGTCACTATAGAAAGGCACAGACAGGCTACAACAACCAATACAGAAAAAGCACCTAACTAAAATTTGCATTATTTTGTTGGTATTTGTTTAATCCTATTTAATACTTGTGATTTGATAACTATAGTAAATTTTTGACATGTTTCGAAGTCCAGTGGCTCCAGTCACACAAGTGGGCTCGACAGAATGAAAAATAAATAAAAATACAAACAAAATTCAGAATTCAGAGGATGAGGATCTAAACAGAATGAGATAGCCAGTCTATGCTGAGGTGGTCAGTGAGTGACTGGAATTTACGTTCGGAGGAATCAGCAAAGTTAAGATGGTTGGAAAGTTTAGAAGAGGTTTCGTAGATAACTGAGGAAACACTTATAGCTTGCTACCAGGTGGTCGCCCAATTGCAAGTTAAATTATTAATACATTTATTTGAGTAAAAAAAACTTTACGAGCCTAGGTGCTGTTTAAATTTGATTAAAATTTATTAATGTATCCTGTATAATATTGTTGTTTCATATTTCTGTGAATGGATATGTGAGAATAACAGTTGTAAATTTTATTTTGTATGGCAAATTCTTCTATAGCAAAAGTTTTCTTATGTAAAGAATGAATAATACATAAAACACAATTATTACCCCCTCTTAATTTTTTTTTAAATAAAAAAAAACTACAGTATATTTTTCATATTGGTACCGGTACTGAAACAGCAGTACACTTTTACCAAAATTCAACCACACTGTATCACAGCTCCATAGTCTACCTAAAAAAAAATGTTAAGGCCTACTCATGTAGTTTATTCAAACTTTGATTATTTTTCCTTCTGAAAAGCTATTTACACTATCCTAAAACCATATAGTTTACACAAAACCAAATGAAGTGCAATCGGTACTGCATAGTAAATTTTTGCAAGACGTATCATGCACAGATATTTTAGCAAACTATTCCTCTCCTTACACCAGCGCTAAAGACCTACATGTTAAGTGTTGACCAAAATATCTTCACTCGCTCTCTTTACAACAAGCTGGTTCAATGGCTTTTGTTGATTTTCAATAGATGTTATACTAGCAAAAATATAACGGCAAGGTTAGGTGATTGGGCTTTACATCTAGTCAACAACAAGGTCATCATAGACGGTGACACACAACTTGGTACAATGACAGCAGCTGGGAGAGGAGTCGCCATGGCCTTTGTTAAGGAATTATCCCAGCATTCACCTGGAGCGTTTCAGGAAACCCCAGGAAACTGAAATAAGGATGGCCGGAGTCAGGGATTGATCCCAGGTCCTCCAGAATGTGAGTCCATCGTGTTACAGTTGTGCCACCTCACTCGGTACAAAAATTTTAATGTCAAAATTAACATAGGCTACTAAAAGTGATTATGTGCTACAATATTTATGAATTCCACTGAATTTTCAGTTTTTCTGTGCTCACACACATAAAAATGTGTTAATTAAAATGTCCGGTAGATATGCATACCTGAACTATGGCTCACACACACTGTCACTATATCGGTGGTCACCAGTGGCGTATCTAGCTACACTGTCGCCTATGGCAAGTGCTAAAATAGCGCCCCCCCCCCCCTTTTTTCCCTCCTATCTCACACAGAACACTGTTGAATCAGGATTTTTTTTTTTTAAAAGAGAGCTACTAGCTTGTTACAGGAACAGTATTGTAAAACTTTTGCTTTAAGGAAATTGCTGCGCCGACATAATTGAGGACATAAAGGATGCTTTTGTTTATCTTCTCATATTGTCAGATTCTCTCTGACTTAGTTACAAATTAAATAAAAGTCTAATAACATAAAAATGTGTACTAAAGCATTCTTTATGTCATTAACTATACACTTCAGTTTTTTATGAAATCAGTTTACAACTTTTTTTGTAAATATCATAAATAATTACCTTATGTAACTTACACAAATAACATAAACAACTAACTTAAAACATCGGCTATAGCTACCACAACGATAAGCCTGTTTCATAAAATATGAAACGCGTTGATTTAAAAATAAACATCGGTAATAGGTTCTCAGTTCTCTGCATCAACTAATGTTCAAGCTCCCAGGCACAAAGTACTAATACAATATAGCATAACATAAAACGACAGCTTGCAAATGGCAGTATGATAAAAACGACAGCTTGTAAATGGTAATTTGACACAAAAATACATTTATTACACAATTAAGTGATGCTTCATACGTATGAAAACAATAAAAATGATGGGTCTATGCCTATTAACAGTTTTATCTTTCTTGCTTTGATAGATTAAAATGTTTCTGTCATATCATTGAAGTCCGTTTCTTCAGTTTCCTCTCTTCCAATACTCAACAGAGCAAGATCGCACAATCTTATTTGACCCATGGATGCTCTCAGATATAATTTGTGCGAGAAAATTACTAGTAACAGTGTTGTCTACAACACTAGCATAATTTCAAACCAATAAAAAATAATACATTTTACCCACTAGAACACCCTTGATGCTTAATCGTATCATAAATATTAACGCTATTAGAGAGTGGTAGAATTTAATTAAACTATTTCACAGTACTTAAGGTTTATAACTTTTTTCACTGGATTTATCTTAAATTGAGACATCAGAACCAGGAAATGTTATTTTTTAAAATCATGTCTTGCATTGTTAGATTTTCACTGCAGAAATGAACTATGTGAAGGGATAGCAAATGCACAAGCTAAGATTCGTTAAGACTTCTCATGCCACCCTAAACCGGTACATAACCGACTATACTACTGAAGCGACTGCAACCAGCTGCAGACGGGGAGGCAATGTTTAATAATACATTATTTCCTCCACACTCCAATGGATTTGAGATTAAATGCTTTCACGGCTTTCAAAAACACAAGTTCTTTGTTTCTAAAAAGCATTAAATTTAATTACAGTTAATTATTTGGTAGCGTTTCTTAATTATTCTTGTTTCATCCATTTTACGCACAACAATATGCAGGTTTTCAAGCTTATTGAAGAACTGTATTTTCCGCAGTATTTGCATATAATGACAATTTTAATTGGCAAATGGTCTCTTGATGCGTAACACTGTCCAATTATGAAAATGAATGCTGATCAGCTGATCAAAACAAGAAGAGAATACTACAAAGAGATTCAGATTCCGTAGCATTAAAACTTAATTATTTACGACCTTACAGTGGTCAACATTCATACGAATACGAATCAAATATTCGTACTTTCGTGTCATTGTAGTAGGACAAGTGTACGAACAACCCACCCTACAATCTCAACGACATACTTGTTTCTGTTTGACCACAACGAAACAAAACTGACTGGTCACAACACTAGACAACACTACAGTTTAGATTCACTGAACAAGAACAACAGTTGAATGTTGGGTCTGTACGGCAATGGCAAACAAACATGAGGTAAACTGAACAGACCAGCGCAGCGGGAATGGGAAGCAACGAGGACGAAGGGAGGGGAGGGTTAGACTGCGCTGGTCTGTTCAGTCCCTTGCAGTATCAGTAATCCAACAAACATAAATGCAATGAGTTACATTAATGTATCTCTTTAGGGTCTCTGTGATTAATTATTTTATATTTGATACAATTAAAAATAGAAAAAAAAAAAAATCATTAGTGCAAACGGTGCCCCTTCTGAGATGGCGCCCATGGCTTAAGCCCTACCTGCCATACCCTAGATACACCTCTGGTGATCACATGACCAACAGTCTATGTATTTATATTAGATCTTGTATAATGTAGTCAAACTGTACAGTATTTTTTTTTAACATGACTTGTCCAATATCTTTGTACAAAAACAAAGGCCGGATTTACACATTGGCCCAAGTGATTGGGCCAATCTTGGAAGGAAGAATTGCCAATGACCAAGAAACGGCCAGTCGCTATTTACACACTGGTCCAATTAATTGTTAACCAGTCATACAGCCAATTTAAATTCCATGAAAACTTAGGATCAACTTTATTCGGAAATTTCTGCAACTATATTCATACTCTATGTATATGTGCAGAATAATGTCCACTGATCCATTTCAACACTTCATATAACAATATTTCCCTCTCAAACTACAAAAAAATGTAAAATCGCAACACCAATGTGTAAACACAGACCAAGGTAACGCCAATGCATACGCCGATCCCTTTGATAGTTGGACCAAAAACCGACAATGAATGGCAAAGCTTCCAATACATGGCCAACATTCCAAGATCGGCCAAGCACCATTTACACACTTGTCGATTCCTTCCAAGGTCGGGTGTTGGGCCAATGTGTAAAGCAATAAACTAAACTATTCCCTGGAGAGAGCAACCTATCAAATGCTTTAGGCTATACAACCTTGCATTGAAAAACAGCAACTGTTTTATATCCTAAATGTGTTCAAAATATTTGTTACATGAGAGATTCTCATATACAATTGGTACTTCACTAACATTTAGCACATTGTGTAGAAAACAATTCAGTAGTTGGGTTTTATTTCACTGATACTTTTACACCACAGACACACCAAATAATAAAATCGAGACCCATTTGTTCAAATATGACATAAAATGTAAATTCACTGATAAAAACATTTACAGATAGACGATAAAGTGAAGTTATCACACAGAGATGGGCTGGACTTTCAATTCAATAATTAGCACCTAAGAGTTGTGGATACCTGGCACAAGGACTGTGTTGATGCATGTCACACATATTTTTTTGCGCGAAACTGCTTAAAATATTCCAATTGCCCTTATCTACGAAACAAAAAAAAAAAAAAAACACTTGAAACTAGACGTCTATAATTTCAAAGATTCAGCACGCTTGCTAGGAAAATGATTTTGGTAACCCTCAAAATGGCTAAAAAAATACTTTTTAGAATATTGTATCTTCGTAAATGTTACCTGAATTTGTAAGGTGCAAAACAAGATGCAAGCATTGACTTTACATCATACTATTCAAAATTAAAATTTTAGTGTCACAGCTTCGAGTCAAATAGGAAAAAGTCTACAATAAAAACCTTGCACACCAGTTGCATTAAGCACGCTGTGAACTAATGTTATATTTCATAATTCTCGTCGAGTATGGTACTCTGGCTGTTATCACTCCACTGTTCCCACGTGTCAAATACAGAAATTTGAAACACGTACACAATTCTCTTAAAATAGGACTAGAATAGAACAACTGCCCCTATCTTTACATCATTGATAATTTTTGTAACGTCATAAAGTGTTCATCGTCGGTACCAGACAGTAAATAATTAAGCCCCATTCAGTGATTGCAATTGCTTTTACCAACAGCAAACAAAAAAAAAAAAAAAAGAGAGCCATCCAGTTCGAATAACATCTACATGCCAAGTACAGTTGAGTTAGTGAAGTACTATCACAAATAAAGGAAATACACTACTCAGGATTTATAAATTAAGTAACAGTTTCTCATTATTTCAAAAATTTCACTAGTACACCATACCGAGTGATTCATCGAACTTGCCGACAAAAATGTAAATAGAAAAATTGTAACATAGTGAACGTTAATGCTAACTTTTTACGTTTGCTCGGCGAAATACTACGTTTCTGACAAAATTGAAAACAGTTTCCCATTTTTATGACTCCGACACATAATTTCACCTTCTTTCCTGATACTAAATAAACACATTAACTCGTCGCACAACCTTTTTGACAGTTTGACAGAATGTTTGTTTGTATTTAATTCGTGTACCATTGTAACCAACACAATGAAAATATATATTTTCGTGTAATATTAAAAATATCCCTCCATAAGCAAATAAAACAATGTATTATTTATATATTAGTTATGGCTAATAAAGTCAAATTTTCTATTCGCATACAGCAAAAGTAAAAATTTCATATTATACAGTAGCGAACGTGACATATTTATGAGATTTATGTCCACAAATTGGAAAGCAGAAACAAATAAATGTTCACGGATTGTGTTGTTCCCACGAGGTTGTTCCAGTTCCGCACAATCATCTTTGCCCGGAAACGGAAAATACCAGGAAACAACATCCTGAGGGCGGTATTTTTTGCGCTCTGTACATTTCAAAGTTTTTTTCTATAAAAAAAGTTATATCTTATATTAAGTCTGTTTAACACTGTGATTGGTTCATAGAGTAATTATTGAAAGGGAACATTGGAAAAACAAGACCCCTTTCTGATAAGTCGTAGAAATAAAATGCTTCTAATATATGCACTTATACAAATCAACAGATCTGTCCATATTTAAAATAAGATGGCGGTACTACGATTTTTATGACCGAAATGTAATTAATGTAATGTACCTTCCTGTATTCAACACTGAATCGAGAATTTTTTGCAGAGGGGGAGTGGGTAAAGACGGCTTATGCCACCTTTTTTTCCTCGAATATTACGGCACGACAAGTAAAATGCTGGTAGAAAAATAGTTAATACGACTGCACTAATAATTTCGTTTCAGTAATTTAGAAATTGAATATTTGCTATGCGAAAAATCTGTACTTCAAAATTATGTTATGGCATTAAATTCGTTTTTTCAATTTAATTTTCAGATGTTGATATATGTACACATAAACGTTACACGCTATCACGACACACGAAGTTTCGACATTACATTTATGACTTTTCTCTCAGCCAAAAATTGAGTAAAGTGAAGCGAAGTGATTTTGGTCATCGCTTAACATCGAGGTCTTCAGCTTTGGTGAGGGGTGACATGAGGTATGGAGCATTGCCGGAATGCATGGGCGGGGGAAACTGGAGACCCTCGAGCAAAACCCGCCGATCAGCGGCATCGTCCGGCACGATTCCCATATGCGAAAATTTCGGGGACTGACTCCGCCGGGAATCGAACTCTGATTGCCTAAGCGGGATGCGAGAAGTGTCTATCCCCTCAACTACCAGCGGCCTCAGCCGAAAAACTGAATACACGTTCATTATCAGTTGGATTAGCTTCTTCTTGGAGGATATTTTTTTTTTTAAGTATCTTTGTAAAACAAGGTGGGGTCAGCCTGCCGCCCAGGGGCGTCATTTGTGGCAACAAGGGGGCGGGGAGGGGCAAATGCCCCTCCCACCTGGATTTAGAATCTTATGTGTATAAATATATTATTTGTATTTTTTAATTTAAATAATGCTAACTTAAGCACATAAACTGAAGTTTTACTATTGAAGTATCTAATTTATACATGCTTAATTAAAAAAAAAAAAAATGCAACAAGGTCACTGTCACCGGAAAACTAAATCTTGCCCTCCCATCCCCTAGAAAAACCTGAAATGACGCCCCTGCTGCCGCCCCTTTAATATGCCGCCGAAGGGCCGGAGGCACATGCCCACTCTTGCCCCCCTTCTAGATCCAACACTGCCTGTATTTCTTCAGTTCTTACGATTTCGTATTCACAAGACCAGTGATCGATCCATTTTATGTACAAAAGATTAAAAAAAAAGTAGAGCAGCTAAAGGAGATAAGTAAAGTATTTGAACTTGTAAAATTCTGTTCAAAGAGCAAAAGTTGAAGTCGGTCTGAATACTGTCGGGTAGTGTACGTTGCGGAGGATTGCTGGTGCGGGACGACACGTGTAAAGATTTCTGAAGGACTTCTTTAAAATAGTGAACGTGAGCTGTTGGCCGTAGTAACAGAACACTTTGAAGGCTAATATGCTGCTGTAGGGACTACGTGATCTCCAGCATGACACTGCTAAAAAAAGATTGAGCACACGAAGGAACGAGTTTGGGACGCTGCCCGCGGCAATTGTTCGGGGAACGGCGGACGTGACGAGTGGAGCATGCGCAGCGCTGTGTGCGCAGGAGGGGAGGATGCTGGGTACTTATAGGCCGCGGGAGGAGGGGAGACTAGTAAACAAGACAGAGCGAGTGAGGGGAATTGTGTGTTTGTCCTCTATCTAGGCGGGTGTCAATTACAGCTGTTCGGCGTTGCTCAGCAGAACAATTCTTTGGATTTCGTGGGAAACACATTGAAGGCAAGTGTATGTATATTAAATCCCAGTTTATATTTGTTCATACACTACAGTATCGGTAACAACTACTGTGTGAAATATTTGTACAGCTTGTGGTATGGTATATTAGGAGGTCATTTTTAAGTACTTGTGCTAAAACTTCGACGTATTAAAAAAACTGCTCTGGGAAGCTTGCAAGATATAATAGGTGGATAAAAATTGAGTGACATGATGTAATATATTTGTACATGTAGACTTTTGTTGTGGAACACTAATAATAATGGTTGGTTTCTGTTCGTATTCCAAGAGTTCCTCTTTTTTTCCTGGAATTTTTTTTGACAGTAGGACGTAGGCCTAATTTGGATTTTGTTATTATTTAGTTTTGTCTCCAGAACATGAAATGAGGTTATGTAGCTATATTGTGGGAAAGTTTCTGAGTGTAACTGACTGTACAACTTGTATCCATTTGCATTTTGTGGAGCTCTTTTATATAATTTAGATGGGCACAGTTGTTCTTTGCATGTCAGCAATTACAAGATAACAGTGGCCAAGTTTTATTTAGCTAAGAGCCCTTTGTGCCATATGAATATTCGTCAGATGTGGTTGTTTGAATTCACAGAAATGGCACGAGTCTTCATTCTTTAACCGTAGATCTGAATTCAAAAGATTAATTTCGTCGAAGAAAAGTACAAGTGACCATGGCACGAACGGGGCTTAAGAGCACATTATTTTGTATTGAAACAGCGAGTATGTTTTCTTGTATTATTGAATTGTAGCAATTTGCAGAACTAGCCAAGAGGATGATGCTTTGTTTAATATTTTTTCAGAATTTTGTATTATTATTTTTTTTAATCATTGTTTAGCCTGCACCAAAATAATATTGTTGGTAAAAGTAAAACTTCCAAACTTCAAGAAAGTATTCAATAAGATACCACGTTGGGTGTTAATGCTGAAAATTGATGAATTGCTTGGTATACAGAGTTGTAGTGAGAGGGATTGGTGTCTTCCTCAAGGGGCAGATACAGAAGGTAACTGTGGGAGATTCCTTATTGCAAGAGTGAGAGACATCAAATAAATGTGAGAAAGACAAAGATTGTTAGGATTATGAGGAGTAAGGACGTGTACAAATGGGAAGAGCAGGAGTTAAAGGAAACTTCAGAATAAGTACCTTGGTATAATGATGCAGAGTAACTTAGGGTGAAGAAGGCAGGTAGAGAGGGTGGTGTCTAAAGGGATAAGGGCTTTAGGTATGCGGGAAAGGGTATTAGTAGTGCAGCTAAGAAAAGGTGTATATTACAATGATACAATCAGTATTAGAGTGTACGGCAGAGTGGGACCTGTACGTGGAATTGGCAGTAAAGGAGCTGGAGAAGGTGCAAAGATGGGCAGCAAGACGTGTGAAGGATAAATGGAGAGGGCAAGGGCAGACTGGTGAGAACGAAAGGAACTTTCGACCATCAGTGATGCTGAAGGAACTGGGCTGGAACTAGTTGAATGAAAGGAGAAGAGGTAAAGACGTACGGGATGGTAAATAATGAGAGATGCTGGGGTAAGTTGGGCTGCCTGTTAACTAAGGCAGAGTATAGAGGGATGGGGAATTAATAACTGCGAGAAGATCCAGATAATGAGGTGCAGAACAGATCGGGGTAGGTAGGTAGTCAATACTTAGGAGGTCGGTGAGGGAGTGGAATTTACTTTTGAAGGAGTTGGTGACTGTGAGGGGAGAGGTTGGAAAGTTTAGTAGGGTATTGGTTGGTGATAGACGATAAGGTCAGCTTGCCACAGGGTGGTTGCCCAATTGCAAGTTACAATGCCTCCCGTACAGTATACAAATATTTCAGTAGTAAATAGTAAGGTTGCCTTGCTCTTAGCCCTGTGGTATTTTTATGTTCCAGAGCAGTTGGCACTTTGAATTATTTTATATGTAATTTTTTTACCCGCAAGTTCAACCTATTCCTAAGTTTTCACTTTTCGTGGGATGAGTCGAATAGGAGGATTTTTGTCTTCCAGTGGGGAAGGTTATGAGTGTCAGGAAGACTGAGAGGTAAAAGTGGTGCATGCCACTCAGTTATTCAATATGTAGACTTGGCCAAACATGAGGAGCTCATTATTTGGTTATGGTATTTCTGGAAATAAGTTACTTTAGTATCCACAGAAAATGCTAGTTTAAGTTTTAAGGGATTCAGAATGGAATGTAGGATATAGGTACCTACTTTGTATGCAAGTTATATGCTCTGAATCTAAAAAACTAGGATCCGCAACAGCTGTCAGTTATCTTTCTGATAAGCAGAATGTAAGTTGTTATCTTTCATGATTCAGTATTTCATTTTATCATGTAATATTAACTTTATGTTGTTCGCACGTCACACCTTAGATAAGTTATGATTAGTTCTTATCACAGAATTTGTACTCTTAAAGTGCATATGAAACATGCAGCATGCTTTATTACAATTATAGTCGCAGCTTAAAGAAATATTTGTATAGTTGCGCATCTCCAAGTGAGTACATGTAAGTTCATAAGTGCATTCGTGTAATACGCATAATCGTTAATTAATAGATGTTCCTTATAAAAAACTGACAAAATGTACTAATAGTCACATTACTAATGGTATATGGTATTCAGTATTTCAAGTACAAATTCTGAACATTTAGATGTTATATGTCTAAAACAGATTGTATAATTGGTTAATTTGGACACTTTCTATTTAATCAAAGACTATTTTGCTATGGGAATTGTTTACATTTCAATGTTTTAATTTCAATTGTGTATTTTATGATTGATTGAGTGATTGATCCACTACTACAGTAGGTTAATGGAAATTTACTATTATCAGCATTTTTCAACTTATAAAATAAGAGAAGTGTCTTATAGGTCAGGAAATCTTTTCATATCTTCGAGGAAGATCTGTTTCCATCTCCGTAGAAATCATTTTCCTGATCGTTCATCTTAAAAACGTGTAAATTAAATCCCCAAATATTTAGATATACCCTACTGTCAAAAGTTGATTTTTGTGTTTCATCAAATTTTAAAGTTTGAAGTTACCGTACTTTTAGGTCTGCTAGGCTTTACCCATATTACCAGTTCTTAGCCAATGTGAGTGTGTTTGTATTTACAACTGCAAATAATTTTTGTCTTTAGATGGATAAGGGACGTAACATTGTAATGACTTCTCACAAATGAATGGTGGTAGAGTTTAGGCGTCATTTCTATTTGTAACGTGACACATTGTGCCCATCTTGAAGACGAGGTCAATGTGGGTGTGTTATGGGATAGATACTCATTGGAATTGTCTGTCGTGTTCATGTGAAGTTCTGTTGGTTTTGGTGAGTGAACTGATAATGGGACTGAGTAGTGAAGAATCAGAAATACCTTTGTAAGACCCATTAATTTATATTTCCACAGTATATCTCGCACATTAAAAGTCTGCGTTTGTATCTTAATGATAATTTACATGGGTAATTTATGGCATGAGAAAGACTGGCACAGCTGCTGAGAGCAATTAGTTTTGTAAATTCAGTATGTTAAAAAAAGTATTGTACGTAACACTGTAAGACAGCTTGGTTCTGTGCAGATGGCATTGATGTTGCGAGCGTTTTTGACGGGACGGTCTGCGACACCGCTAGCTGAAAGACTCGTGCAGACTCGCAACATGTACAAGTCTGCTGCGAGGTTGGAGAAGCCCGCTGTGACTGTGAAAGAGGCGGAAATTGCTGGAAGTGACCCATCGCGGCTCGGTAACTCTCACATTATTTCAGTACTGTAGTGGTAACTTAATTCATCTAGCAGAAGTGTATGAAATTTTGTAATATAGTTTTTAGAATCACAAGGAGCGCTTCTTAATTTGTTAGTTAATTGATACAATTACTTGTGTAAAACATAATTTCTCATAATTCTATATTGCATGTAGCTGACAAATTCCAGTTCAGGTAGTTCACAGCATTTATTTTATTTTGCAGGTATAGTAATTTTACAGTTATTTTCTGTTCTGTCTTATTTGCATTTTTGTGACACTGTAATAAAAATTTTGTTGCCCATATGAAATTATTTTTGCTATCTTTCTTTTATTTACTAATATATAGAGTAGTTTTTGTATAATTGAGAAAAATAAATGACTGTAGATATAGCTTCTACACCACAGAATATTTTGAGCTTGGAAGTGTCTGGTGCACAAAGCCAGCTATAGGAGAAGGATATGAACATGCTACTGATACAGGTGTACTGATTGGTAACGTGTATTATTGACATGGTATGTCTACACTACTGACAGATAGTAGGTAACAATGCAGGACTATTTCGTTGACTGGCAGGTTTTAAGTATTAGCCTGTACCTCAGAAAAGTGCTCACTGATACGACCATTAACTGCACTGCAAGCATGACAACGTACAGTATGAAATTATGTTGCTCCCATTCACATGCCTGTGTCTGTGTAATATCACTGGTGACTATAATCCTCGCAACCACGTTTGATGATTGAGCCACATATACGTCAAGCGCTCATATCCCCGTTAGCTGACCTTGCACACTACCATTTCAAAATGTTCCGTGGTGTGGCTTCTATTCCCATTTTCATTTCTGACTGCTTTCACTTGTTAAAGTATGTTTGAAAATAGCTTTTGTGGTTTGTTGAGTAAGTGTATCATGTGACATGCCTGGAAATTAGTTTTCGAGGTGTATACCAAAGATCTGTTCATCCCAGAAAGGTAAAACTATGCATTGATGTCGACAGGACCCCTCACGTTGAAGGTGAAGCCGTACCAGAAGTATGCTCTGGTTTGGACGGGCAAGTTCAAGAATGTGGCAGATGTCCCAGAGAGGCTGCCGTAAGTGATTGTGTCTTTGTTTTCATTACATAACGACAGTAGCAACTATAGGCTGTTCAGGGCATTTATTACTGGCATGTATAGAAGAGCTTCTTTGTCTGGGCTGTACTTATTTATTAAACTGAAGTTTGGCTTTTAGAGGTTTAGTACATTGCAGTACAGTTACGAAGCAAATTCAGCATTGATATTGTTTATTCTTTCTAATATCTAATATTTCCCTGCAGTATTATGTCGGCTACATTTTTTTGTTCATTTACTGCAGGATTGAAAAATTTTAATTTGTACTTAGTCGAGCGGTTAAATTTTGTTAGACTCAGCATCCTGGTAATTAATTTAGGTGTACAGTTGTGCCAATGTGGTTGCTGATAACCATTGTTTTGTATGTTTTTAATGCCTGTACCTATGTAGGGATGTTGACAACTAAATAGGAATAATTAATCTGATAAAGTCATGGCTATTAAATATCAACAGAGGCCATGAACCAGTCTCTTGCAAGAAGAGAATGTCCTGCCAAATACAGTATGTGTGTGAAATGTTCCCAAACGGCATTGTTTGTAATATTTTAGTGTGTCTGTGTATAAGAAATTTCATACAAGAATAAGTTTTGCTTTTTGTAAATGCAGCTTCGAGTAGCTTGGCGTACATGACACAAGATACATGCAAAACTCTAGCGATTTGGTGACCTTTCTTGTGAGAATTTCTCAACAAGATGGATCTTGAATAAAAATCAAGAAATAGAGCATGTCCTATTTCTTAGTCTGATGGACCGCAGCTTGCGCAGAAGAAAGTATTTTATTGGTTTTTCTATATAGGTCATGTGACCAACTGTGTTCAGGATGTGCAGATGGAAGTTAATCATAATTGAACTGTGCGCTGAGGATTTTGTATGTAACATAGCTGTTACATATTTTTCCATTTCGTAGTAGATGCCGGGATGGATAAAAATATATGTACATGGAAAATGTTGTTATTGTTGATTGCAAACCGAATGTTAGTAATTTCATATGGGCCTAAGGTTAAATTGTGCATCCTGTAAAAGATGCTCAAGTAGCATTCACTTAGTGCTAGGTTTAATCATTTATGAGACCTATCATACACACTGTCATGCAAGACTATCAAAACAATACAGTTTGAAAACATTTCTCACATTTATCTCGCAGCAAGTAGCCTACTTTTCTTGCAGGAGACTGGTTCATGGCTTTTGTTAGAAAACAAATACATTATATGTATAATTTTAAAGTACAAACAAGACTTTGCCATTGTATTTTCTGAAAACCTTGTGTAGATTCTGTCTGTCTATTCTATTAGGCCTGTGTATTAAAAAAAATACAGTATGTTTGAGACTGCTTTGAAATTTCCCCATGAAAAAATTCTCCTTAATTTATATTGTCAGTCTTTGCTAGTGGTACTGCAACTATTTTCAAACTCATAGGTAAGCTGTTGGTGGTGGTAGATGTAGATTAGGTTTTAGCAAAGAAATTGCATGTGGAGGACAGAGGACAAGGGTTTTTTTTTTCACTATGTTTTCCGTGTGTACCAGTATTTATAAGTAAATGATGCAGCTCCAAAAATTGTGGTTTATTTTTCGTGAGGCTATGAAAATAAATTATGAACTATGGTTTGGTGTTTAACGTACAGTACCTCATAACCCGTTTCATAGTTTATAGTGTGTGGAAACATACAGCTGAGTTGGTAAGGCCATTAACCCGATTTTTTATGCTTTCAGCAGTATGATTTAATAGTAAAGCGGCAACGGTACTATAGACTTGACAGGGATCATTTGCCATGCATGAGCTTCTCTCTCTATGGGTCGTTGCCTCCAGGACGTTGCACACACGTAAATGGCTTATTGCCTCTCTACTCTCGCCCATACCCGTCGATACTGCGCTTGAGCCTGTACCGGTGCTGCCTGTCAGTTGAATGGAACACTGGGTGAGGAGGCTCTGTCGAATGTGAATGAATTAACAGGGACTGTGTTGAAGCTTCGGGCGTAGTTGGCAGCCCCTTGCTCCTGCTGCTGCTTGGGTCAGCTGGCGAGCATGCACAGTGATGGTTGTCACATTCCGAGCTTACTTTTCTGCGGCTCGTCACCTCTGCTTGTACTGAACAGGTTGACCCACGAATCCCTGTTCTCTTAAGCAAGTTGTTGCCACTATGCTCACAACTGCTCCGATTCTTCTGTAACAACCTCTTATGGAAGCAAGACAATAAAGCTTTACTGGCAACGACTTCCTTTCCTACACAAGAGCTATTGTGTGCGTGTGTGTGTGGCAACGATCCTGGTTGGCTGCTCCACATTCTACACCTATATTGTTGGGACAGCATCAGGTACATTACTCGGAAAAGAAACTGTCTTAGATGAAGATCCCCATTTATTCTGTGTTTGGTGATCCCATGTTGCCCTTCCACGACAGCCTACCTGTTATCACAGTACTCCTTATCATTACGTTAAACGAGTGGTTGACCATGTCACATCACTTTTAACAATGCCTCGAATGCACAGACCACAGTCCTATGGTTGTCCACTCTTATTTGGCGGGCTAGGGAGGTTCAGCAGAGCTGGCCAAAAACTGATGTCACAACAGGCTGATCATCTTAGAGTGAGCATTTTTATATACATTTTTGTAAACTAATAATCAATAATATATTTTATTGTAGCTTCAGACATTAACTCCTTTAATGTAAGTAAATATGTACACTGTGTAGAATACTTATATGTATATGAACAAGTGACAAAAAAAAGGTACAAATTGGCTGAAAGAAAAACTAGGGCTTCGGAAGTGCGTTATCTCTATGTTGTTTTAGGGTTGCTTCAATGACCGCAAAAATGCTCGAGGTTTGTGTACGCAAACCAAACTGTATTTATTTTTCGCCACAGTGTAGTTGACTCTGATGGTGTAGACTTGGTGCCTACCAGATTGCAGCTGTAGTGAGAATAAACCCCTCCTTGTAGCACACACATTACGCCGGAAGTTCTTATCAGCTTCTCTTATCACTGTGGCCTGCCCCAGCATCACTATACTTGTATTCATTTTCTGTCATGCCTTGATGTTTTATCAGAGCATTACTTGCTACTGTATGCAGCGTGTTCTCCTTTCTGCCCCAAGAAGGCTATTTTATCTGACAAATGTACTTGTAAGCACATTTCAGTAGTTCATATACACACTTAACTACATTGTTATTGTACATTTTACTATTCTCCTTTTCTGTCTAGAAAACTCATTAATCTTCTTTCCAATATGCAAAGTACAGTTCACTGACCTTACTTTGTATTAAAATACATATACTGGATTTGATCACGTCATAAAAATACCTACAGAATAGTAAAATGTGTATGTTAGCGCAGAACCTACATATTCTTAATACTAATTGTTTACAGTGTATTGAAAATATACAACGTAAATTGTATATGTTGATAATTTCCTGTGAAATGAGAAAATATGAATCTGTGAATAAAAACTACCTTCATTACTGCTCGACAAGCTGTTGTTAGTCACAGACAGGTCTGTGCCTACTTCCTCCATGGTGATAGCTGAACATTCTGGCAGTATAAGAACGGATCTAAATACATACAATCAAGTAATGTTACGTTATTGCTGAAGAACACTGTTATCGCTGATGGTTTTCTGTTCGTCTGCAGTATCAGCCATCTGTAAATATTTCATTTGCCTGCAGTTTCTTGTTTTAAAATTACTGGCTGTAATTTATGTAGAAGTAAAGAAACTAAATACTTATTTTTTTACTGCTTGAATTTATCAGATTATGCACTTATTTTTAAATTATGAAATTAGTTATGTTTTCTTTGCATTTTGGAGATTTTTTCACAGGGACTATTTTATATGTACAGACATAATTGTTTAAATATTATTTAGTGAAGATAAGTTTTGACTCCTGCATCAATGGTGGGCTTAATGCGTTCTGCTTTATCTCCCAAGTGGAGTACCTTCAGTACTCGTCTGCAGTATTAGAACATGGTCGTGGAGTTCTGTTTTAACAAAAATCAAATATGGAGACTTTCTTGTGCAGTTTCCCAAGTATGAGAATGTGGTAGATTGCCAGTTGGAAGGATAGTACAGTAGTTATTTTTCCTGCAAATACAGTACACTTCAGCTCTGTTATGCAGACCTTCTGGCCGCTACACTTATGTATGAGCCACAGCTTCCATCTCTAATGCTCTCACTGTGGGCGAGATGTTAAGGCCAAGCTCACCTTTTCCTACTGGTTTTGCTTTTATTAATTTTTCAAACTTGAACAAGAGCAGTTATCACAAGTATATTCGGCAGTTTTATTAAAATTATGATTGTCTTGATAACTAATTTTTCAACGCAGTATAAACCTACAAGGTTTTGACAAGTTAGTTAACAAAAATTTTGTTAATTATATAATAGGGATATTACCTACTGTGTTTAGAAATTTTTTTAAATTTAAAAGTACATTCCTTTTAACAAATAACAGTACCACACTTTCTTTTATTTGCATCCGTATAGCTGGGAAAGATGCAAATAAAAAGTGTTTATTTTAGCTCAGTAAAAACGAGTGCCACCCTATGACTCCATTAGACTTGTATAGAACCGATATCATGGACATACGCCATTGCTTGCGAATGTTGCCGTCTTGCAGAAAACATCCACAATAAAACGAAAAAACAAACCAACAAAGAAAAGTCGAGCGTTAGCTGTTGTCAACAAACAAATAACATACATACAGTCCTAGAGAGGGACATAGTCGTAACCACAAAGTGGAACAAATAAAAAACAAAC